>JANTFA010155029.1:0-10828 GCA_026413405.1 Phytosciara flavipes
GAAATGGCTGTAAGCAATTTTAACAAGGGATGAATTTAAATAAACTGATTGAAAGAAACATTGCAGGGCAGTTCTATGGACACCTAACTATATAGCGTCCTCTACTCCTTGCATTTCTTCCGTACAGATAGGAGTCGTGTTTATTTTGTGAGTAGAAACACACAACACATGCAAACGTACACGCATACGCCGATGTGAATTTTCAGGCTTTATGACGTTCCAAATTTCAGTGTTCGTGCTAGTAAGCAGGGCTATGGTAATATTCTTGCCAACATTAGAAACGAGGCATGGTCTCAATGTTAAACAGTTGACTTTGAATTGTCGTCGTGAAGAGAACCTGACTGCAGTTGCAGAACTCCTTAATCTCACTCCGAATTTGAACCACGTGAATATGAGTGTGGACAGTTCTGACAGTGTTAGTTGTGATATGCAACTGGGTAAAATTCCACTGGAGTTGAAAAAATTGAAACGATTAGACATGTACGTCAATGACCAACGGATCGTTCAATTATTTCGAAAAACAAAACTGAGAAATTTCAGAATTTGGGAAAACGAATCGAAACATCACGGCCCACTGTTGGACTTCATTTTATCTCAGGATAGGTTGACGGCATTAATCGTTCTCACTCTCACATATTCATCGGTGTTGATTGACTTGGGAAAGTTGAATATTCCGTTTCGGTTGACGCAACTAGCAATTGCAGGCCGGGTAGACTACCACGACAACTTGTTCAGATTTGTCAAATCACAGGCGGAAAACTTAGTAGAACTGGAAATAGGAACGAATTTTCTGATTTTCTTTTATGAATGCATCATTGAAAGCATGCCAGAACTAAGGACTCTGAGTTTGATATCCACTAAAAGATTGCCCGACATTGACAATGATTTTTACGAAGGACTGAAGACGAATTGCAGTGTTCGAACAATGAAATTGCTGGGTTGGCTTTACAATGATGGTGGGTGCCAATTTCTCGTCAATTTTCTCAAAAAACTTTCCAGCGTTCGCAGTCTAATTTTTCTGCCATGTGGCCATCTGAACAAAATTGCCCAAAGTTTGGAAAAAATCGAATTTCTTGCTTTAGCATCTTGTGAAGATGAACATTCAGTCGATAGTGTTGAATTCGCCAATCTTAAAACGCTTCACATTCAAGATTTGCGTGTCAAAATTAATTGGAATGAATTCACTAAAATTCACTCACAACTGAACGAATTAACCATAGAGAAAATGAGCACAGATTCGTATCTAACTAGCGAAGACATTGACCAAATAACGACCAACGTTGATCTACAGCACATTAGGCTTGGTGTCGGTTTTGTGGCTGACGATCGATTCTTCGAAATTATTCGGACAAAGTGTACAAATTTGAGAGTGTTGGACCTGCACGAGTCTTGCTTACCACATGGACTAACCGACAACGTGGGAATCAATGTGCTTCGACTGTGCCATGACAACAACAATTCGAAAATGTTCCTTCAATGCTGGGCGAAATAAATGGAATGAAATCCGCTCGTTTGGTATGATGATTTTTGTGCATCAGATTTTTGAATTTTGCTTTATCAAATGTTGTAATTTTCCCGAAAAATAAATTGGCTAAATGGCGCTGAACTACCAACTACCAAGCAGTTTTAGTCTTCAATTTAGGCACATTATCGATGAAAAATATGAAATCGGATAAAGAAGGTCAAGTGAGACATAACTATTGATGGACCTTTCATTTCCATTTACCGTTTTACCTCCTTACAGATTTTCATCGTGTCACTCCCTCCTCCCCCTTCAAAGGGTGTAGGATTCATGGACGATCCATAAAGTGCGTGTCACACATTTTTGTATGTGGCGTAGCCCCCTCGGGTCATCTGGTATTTTTTATCTTCCAACTTAAACTGTCCATATGGAGTGTTTTTACTTTTTTTGTTATGAACTTGAAACAAAACTGTGCTGCGCACATTTCTTATCAACGAAGCAAAAAATTCAGTTTTTTTTTTGACACAACACCGGATGAAAGTCGAATAACGCAAAACTCGTAAACACAATTGTACGAGATTAGTTCCACCGAAGACTTTCACTGAAAATGGGCGAATTAAACATCAACGATCTGCCTTGTGAAATATTAGGAAACATTTTCCAATTTCTGGATGGGGTTGACTTGAAGAAGGCGACACTGGCATGTAGATTGTGAGTTAAATAACCTCGAAGCAGAGTAGAGTGTACGGTTGTTTGTATGGAGTATGAGTCGTATGAGTAGAGTGCATGAAGGTGGTTTATTGTGGGTGTGTTTTGTGAACAGAATCGTTTCCTTCCTGTTCAATAGAATATGACCATCGTCGTTTTTGTCATTTTATTTAGGTGGAACAATGTAATCGAATCGGAATACCGATGGTCATTCAAGCTAGATTACAACATGGCTTACAATGAAGAGGAGAAAATGAATTTCATTATGACGACAAATCGCAAATTTGGAACAATTTTAATTGAGTATGGTCGGTTGAACGAGGATAAAGAAATTTTTCAAATATTTCAAAGGCACGGCTCCAATGTTTTCAAGCTGACTTTAATTGGTTGGTATACAGACAACCTGAGTGACGTTGCAGAACTTCTCAATCTCACTCCGAATGTGAATCACGTTTATTTACAAATGGAAATTTCTGGCAGTGTTAGCGATACGCAAGTGATTCACCTTTCACCTGAGTTGAAAAAATTAAAACGATTGGACTTGGACGTCAATGACCAACGGATCGTTCAATGCTTTCGAAAAGCAAAACTCAGAACAATTAGAATTTTTGAAGACGCTCATCGGGAACAATACTTCCCATCATTATTAGATTTTATGTTATCTCAGAATACGTTGACGTCATTATTCGTTCACATCGGTTACAGGCGACCATCGATACTGGTTGGGTTGGGAAAATTGAGTGTTCCATTTCGGGTGACAAAATTTGGAATTACAGGAGGTATACCCCTCAGCGAAAGGGCCAACGCGCTGAGATTTATCAAATCACAGGCGAGAAATTTGGTAGAATTGGAAATACAATCAGGTTTTCTGACTTGGCTTTCTGAATGCATCATTGAAAGCATGCCAAAACTAAACATTTTGAATTTGAAACACACTAATAGCCTTCACGGCATTGACAATGGTTTCTACGAAGGAATGGAGGTGAATTGCAGTGTTCGCACGATAAAATTGCTGCGCTCTGGCTTCGGTGATCGTGGGGATCAATTCCTACACGAGATTTTCAAAAAACTTCCAAATGTTCGGAGTGTAGTTCTTCGGGATTGTTATTACTTTAACGAAATTGCCCCAAGTTCAGGAAAAATCGAATTTCTTGCTTTGAGATTTTGTGAAGATGAATATTTTTTCGATAGTGTGCAATCTTCTAATCTTAAAACGCTCCACATTCAAAGTTTGCAGGTCAAAATTGATTGGAATAAATTCACAAAGGCTAACCCTCTGCTGAACGAGTTGATCATAGAGAAAATGGGCAGGGAGTGGTATCTAACAAGCGACGACATTGATCAAATGATGACCAACGTTGATCTACAGCAAATAAGGCTTGGTGTCGGTTTTGTGGCTGACGATCGATTCTTCGAAATTATTCGGACAAAGTGTAAGAATTTGAAGGTGTTGGACCTGGACAAGTCTTGTTTACCACATGGACTAACCGACAACGTGGGAATCAATGTGCTTCGATTGTGCCATGACATCAGATGTTCAAAAACGTTTCGCACAATGTTGCTCGATTGGTAAATGAAATGAAACCCACTCATTTTGATAATTTTGGTGCGAAGGCAACTCCATCTGTTTCTGTTATCGTTTCACTGTGATTCGAATGATAATACTGGAATACAAAATTTATAGCAACAACAACATACCTGCACTTAAGTTTTCTTATTCTATTACCTTTCCACTTATTCCGTCACGAAGAACACTTGTCTTGTCTATGAAGTAATAACTTTACAAGCTTGCACTTTCTTGAGTTAATGAAGTGCTCCATCACCCACACAATTAAATCAAAAAATTGAATCCTTGTTTTGTAGGATTTGAATCCGATGACAGCACTGAAAAAGCGTGACGTCATTCAAGTACGACCTTAGTCGATTTTTGAAATACATTTTTTTTTCAATGAACTTCGCCTGTTCTTCTTCTTGTGTTAGCTCGAATCGCACTCATCGCTGTCGTATTTGGTCGGCCCAAGTATGCTTAGGTACTCCCCTTTGACTCACTTTAGGGATGTCTATCGAAAGAACTTTTCTCGCCACATTACTTTCTTCGTGGGAGTAGACTTTCGCAAACCATTCGTTTCTTTCGTTTCTGACTTTGTCGACGATGGTTTATTTTATGCTCAACGAGCCTCGTATATGTTCACTCTTGATGTAATGCAACTTTGTGACACCAGGTGACATGCGGCACATTTTCATCTCCGCTGTTATCAGATCACTTCCATACTTTTCATACATAGTCCAGGATTTCGAACCGGAAGTGAGTAGTGCAGGTCGTGTTCCAACGGTGAGTAGATTTTGCCCTTGAGTTTTGTCACCATTTAAGCGGACGCACACTGATCCTATGATTCACGACTTCGTCACGATTTACCATCTTATTGATTACCGGAGTCAAGATACTTGAAGCTGCTGCATTTCGGCATTACGTTCCCGTTGATCATTATGTCGGGCGATGAGGCTTGTGAGTCACTAAATGGCAGGAACATGTGTTCAGTGTTTGACTTCTAACCCAGGATATTCTTCCATTTGCCATACACTTCCGGGAGCCTCGCTGCTCTCTCGCTTGCTAGGCCAACGTCGTCAGTGGTCTTTGGCCTAGCAAGCGGAGCGAAGCACCAGGAAGTGTTTGACAAGTGGAAGAATAAAGGGATTTAATGGAATTAGTGAAATAAATTTCAAGAAGTGCATTCAGAACCAAACGATGCGTCTACGAACTCAGCACAAAAGAGAAGACGAGAGGTTTTTAACTGAAAATTTTTCTTTTTATTGCCTTTAATATCATCTCAATGATCTGTACAATTGATTGTAAAATTAATTAAGAAAAATTGTATTTCGGTTGTAAGGTCTAACAATGAAAATAAATTATTTACAAAAAAGGGAAAATTTTTATTTTGTTCTAACAAGTGTAACTTAGAGTGTAAAGGGTAGGTAATGTCGAGAGAAAAAGTTTGATTTTACCCAATCGAAAGTGGGATAAAAACATTCCCGTCATCCATTCATCACGCACACATTCGTCCATTACTGTGTGTTTTTATCATTAAATTTATGCGTTAAATTATGTAAAATCATAGAAAATAGATTTTCCATTTGTGAAAACAGCTCAACCGCACGCACGCACACACACCACTTACAAAATAATTCTTTCTCTCTCTAAAAGGAAGTTAGTCAAAATATAAGATGAAAAATTTCATATAAATCTGTGACAATCAATCAAAATCATCCAATTCGATAACTCTTCACTAAAAATTCTTCGCTTCATTTTTTAAGTAGAAAAATATTTCTAAAACAATTTCCTAAACAACATAATTATCGCTTACAAATGGACAATAATGGCCGTACTCTCTCTCTCAGTTCTATAACTCTAACTTTCTATAATTTATTGCTTTCCGCTGTCCAATGCTTTCACTTCCAACAGTTGCGGATAGTTCTCCACAATGTTCAGTAAAATGGTGTCGATGTAGTGCTTTAAACGTTGGTTTTCGTCCTCTTTGTCCTGGTAGGCGCTTTGTAGCTGCAAGTACAGTGAAATCAATCGTTTTAATATTTACAGAACAGATTACTTCCGACCAGAATACAGAAAATAGAAAAGAGCATGCGAATGATGAAAGTATTTCTGAGAAAAATCAGCGACTAGTAAAGGTTGTGTTAAATTTCTGAGGCATTAAATTGAACTGTACAATAGTAGATACGCCACTGTTGGAAACTTTTCTTTGTGCCTAGTGTAATGTTTGCGGCTCCATTGAGACGAGGGATGTAACCGCACATATTGGGCAAAATCAAAAAATTCCAAACAATCGCACAAGTGCAGGCTCGTTTATAAGGAATCCAGCGGAAGCTCAGTGTCAAAAGACCGACTTAGCCAAAAAACAATGGCAAAACTGCATACTTTGACTGACAATATACTTCCAAGATCATGAATTCTGTCACATAAAACGCAGCTTGTTGTCAAAATACCAACTTAAATAGATCTAGTAAGTCGCATTTTATACAACACTAGTTCCATGGCACCTACAACCAGGCAATACAAAATCTAATTCATAGATAATGTTTGACCACTGCGTCCACGGAAATTTCTACTGTATTGCCTGGTTGTAGATACAATGCTCGTTCCCATCTTGACACCAGGCTTTTTGATACTTTCATAAATAACTGAAGAAAGCGCGGATGTGAAGTTGACTGTTACTGGTACTTGAAGCTTAAGCATCGTGTAACGATTGTCTGACAGCTCAACTTGACAAAAAAGAAATAAGCTTCATCGAGTTGAGATTTCACATAAACTTTAAGAGATTCAAATCACATCGCGCTGATTTAGAGTGCCTGAACCAATCAATGTCCCTCATGTCGTTAAATCCACTTGATTCAAAATAAGAGGAATCGAGATTGGACAGTGTACCTTGATGATAACATTACACTGTTATGAAATTCGCAGTGTACACTGTCCGATTTTGATCACTCCAATTTCGTAAACAAATTCTGTGAGGTTGCTAGAAACAAGGCGATACACTAAGGGGTTAAGCCATCCGTCATTTTTTCAGGTAAGTCACACCTTTCACCACAGTTAAGTTTGTATGGCGTGATGAAAATTTTGCACGAAAAGTGGTGTGGCAGCCGATTACCTGTTTGACAAGACCATCTATTAGTATAGCCTTGGCTAGAACAGTAGAGTTGATTTAACTCTTGTGAGTCATGCGATGGTTTCAGTAGTCAAAACGAATAACCGAAGTACTGAAACTGTCGAACATTTACTTTAGTGATTGAAGCAGCTTTCCACTGAAAGTTCAGTACTGAAAGTTAATACAAAAGTCATCTCTTACCATCAACGACGATGAAAAGGAAACCGATAGACTTCCGGCAAGTGATCAAATAAATATAATAAAAAACGATTGAAGCGAAAAGACTCAGCAATACTTCGAACAGGGAAAATGGGTCCACGATAGCTTCGAGATATATTCGCGCCGCGTATGTAAAATGTTATTGCAAAAATGTTCGAACACTTTTCATTCATACTTAATCCACTAGAAGGACTAGGCTAAGAGAACAGTGATACTAGTTTCAGTAACTAAAAAAGCAAAAATGCAACTTGAATAACGATCAATTGTAATATTCATTGTCGTTGATCGCAGACTGCGGACGGAAATGATAGCAAGCTTTTGATTTAGTGTAGAAAGTAAAGTGAAAATGAAGGTTAGAAAAAACTGGTTATCTTCCACAATTGAAGTCTTTGGATTTTTTCTTCAGTTAAGTTTTTATGTCAATCCCAACCGAGGTTAAATGATTATAGAGGAAAGATGTTTTAAAAAATCAAATTTAGAGGTTAAACTACACCCAATTAGTAAAGCTACTTCGTTGTTTGGTTTTAATTGTTAGATTAAGTGTCCCCTACTCAATAATTACCTCGGTAAGGGATGCAAGAGTACTCGAGCCCTGTAAATAAGGATAATTTAATTCATATGAGTAAGTTCGTCATTTGCATGCGCGCTCAATGTCAGAAACGCTTATTACAAATGTTGTTAATGGAAGAACGGATGAAAAGTCAAAAATTTGAGAGATCGCGAAGAGAAAAAAAGGGTTGAGCTAGATGTATTCGTCTCATCTATTGCGATACTGTACGATAGATTGACGTATGAATACGTTGATCTAGTGTGGAAGCACTAAGCACTAAAATCGGTTTTATTCTACTGAAACGCACATTGTCGATAATAAGTAATCAACAAGACGTAAGAAACTAATCGGCAAGAAAGTCTGTGAAATATAATAACGATAAATAAGATTCGTTAGCGCTTGCAAGGCCTTCAACGATATTTATCAGGCACCCCCTAGCATATTATCCTAGCTACGGCCCTGCATGATATGTCTTAAGTCTCAGATCGTAACAACATTACCGATCGACAACATGGCCTATTGGTTCAAAGGTTCTATTGTTGTGTTAATGTCATGTTCGACGACCTTATGGCTGCACCGTATGTGTATGCAAATACGTCAATTGACTCTCATAGTACCGGGTAATGCGGAGTTGGAGTTCTGGCAAATTATTCTAAACAGACAATTGCTCTACGGTAAATCTATGAAATGCTCAGATTTTTTTTCGTAAAATGTGACGCCGGTAAATCTGAAAAAATTGCACCTCAAACTGAAGCTCGAAACAGATCAGGTTTTACCTGAGTCTGACCTGAATCACCTGGACCTGTTTCAACTTGAACCATCAATTTTGACCTGCCCTGAATTTACATGAATATAGTGATCAGGGCAGATCTGAAAATTTCAGGAATATTCGACAGGTTTCAGAAATTCATGTTCAGGTCAGGTTCGCCTTTATAAAATTACCTGAATGAAGTGACCTAACCTTACAAATGCAGTGTACTGCGGTCGTTTTCAGCTACCTTAATATAAGTATGTGAGAGGTGAGTATGTGGTGGAAGCTTGGAAACATTTCCGATCCCGAAACAGAGTAGAATCAAAGACTTACGACCGCCATTTCAGGGGGCATACCACTCTTGCGATTGGAAAAACTGGACGAAACTTCAATCATCCACATGTAATTGACGTCAGCCAAATATGCTTGAGATATGAGTATTTGGTGCGAGCTAGATGGCACCACTTTCATCGTATGACATTAATGACAAATTCATTCAGATTCTCACCTTTAAGAAACGGCTAGTCATCTCTTAACATGAATAGCGACGAAGGAAAGCACTGAGCTTTGTATACTGAGCTCAAGTAGTAGATTTTGCAGAAGATATTGAGAGATACTTCGAATGAATTAAATCGAAATCGTAAGCTCGAAAGGGATTAACAAACCGAATGTATACAAAACGCGTAACACGGATGAGAAAACTTCAGTCCATATTTCGTTGAAATTGTCAGAACGTCTCACAAGGATGGTTTCATCACTGATGCCACTGATGATTTGAATCGACCTAGGTCTTAAACTTTTGATTCTTTCAATTCTTTGCTCTATGGTTCGATTTTGACTCGGATTATAAGAATGTAAACCCAGAATTGAAGTTTCCACGACAACAACTGGGCGGGTAAATAATCTTTAAATGCAGTCATAATCTGAAAATCGAATATTTTGCGCTAAACGTGCGTCACGTAATAAACATTGGAACAAAAACATTTGCATTGGAATACCGGCCAGTTTCAAAATTCTATTTGTAGGCAGGAAGGTCACTAACACAATAATTGCACAGCTTTGAATATCCTACCCACGATTAACGCAACAATTCGAACATTCATTTTCAAATGGAAAGACGACAGAGTTAATTGAAATCATTTGCTTACCTCTTTATTGTTCATTTCGCCCAGCTCAAAGGCAAGGCTATTGGAAGTACCATTCAACAGATGTCGTCCTTCTTCGACGCCTTTGTTCAGAACCATTGCGTGCAGTTCTTCGTTCTGTTCTTCTAACACTACAAAACAGAAATCAATGTTAACATTGCAACGTTGAATGAAACGGTCACCATGCGCATTCGACTAACATTTTTTCGCATGCCTGAGATCTTCCATTTCTTGATGCAACTCCTCCAAGCGAATCGCTTCCGGTGAAGTGGTCGGCAGTGCAGGTAAATTTTCGGATCGCAATCGTTCCACTTCCTTGCCCAATTCGATCATCAGATCCTCGGCAGCTAGTTTGTCCTGTAAACATTTCTTTTCGTTGTGTTTCGCCTGGAGGACTTCCTCTTGCGATGCAATGAAATTGTCCCGGACCGATTCCAATTTCTCTTCCGACACTTGAAGGTCATAGGCTTGCTTGGTACATTGATCACGTAATCTTTGATTCTGAAATTGAGGAAGAGTCGGAGTGTTACCGAGGGAAACTCATTTCATCATTGAATGTGGTGGACAACTTACCTCCTCTTTCAGTGCTTTGGCTTCAATTTCTATTGTTCTAATTTTAATCTGACAATTCTCATTTTGTAGTATGGCTTCACGTTCTACTCGTGCTAGCAACTCTTTCTGGCGTTTCTGTTCCTCCAGGATACGTTCATCGGCTCGCAATTCAACCTGTAAACAAAACCCGAAAAACGGGAAACAGTTGACTTTAGAAAGTGTGTCGTTCCAATGAAATCAAAAAACCCATACGTCTCGCAGTTGCTCCTCCAGCATGTGATACCGAGCCTGCAGTACAGCATGTTCCGTTTTCGTCCGACTCGTTCGATCATCGACTGTATTCTGAGTGTCTGCTAAATTGGTTACTTGGCGCTGAAGAATCTCTAACTGGAATGAGAAAAAAGATTTTTTCCCGTTGAAAGATAATTTTGAACACAGGCGAGACATGAGAATATGTTTGGTTGGTCGGATCGATATTATGTACCAAATAAACTAATTTTACTTTAACGACCGTGAGTTCAGCTAGAAAATCATCAACAACATCATCGTATGCATCATCATCATCCATTCTGTTATTGGTTGGTGTAATGAAGTGAAAAAAAAACACAAAAATTTCTGGGAAATTCACAAAACAAATACAACCCGACGAGATTCGTGAAAATTCCCATCAAGATTTTACATAATTCCGTTGGGTGTGAGTGTGTATTTTCAAACGAGATGAAGTTTAAAATCTATTTTCATCAACCTTGGTGTGATGTTATGAGCAACGATATTTTGTGTTGT
>JANTFA010155040.1:0-10828 GCA_026413405.1 Phytosciara flavipes
TCGGCTGTATGAACTCCAGATTCAGTCTGTTTGAATGTATACCTTCGGTCATTTGAATTTCAATATTTGTAATTTTTTCTATAAGTAAACCTTCGTAAAAATCATTAGCCATCATAGCCTCTGGACTCTTAAGAGGCCGCTCATAAATGGCGTCACGCTGTTAGGGGTAGGGGTTTCAAGAAAACTTGACCAATTTGGATCAATTTCAACCTATTCTGTGTGGCGATGGGAGACCCTTAACATCAACCCAATAAATATTTATTAGTATCTTATGACAATATTATTATCGAAATATTACTTGGTTTGAGGAGAGGTCGTAGTCCCAAAAAAATCACGTGCATATCAACGAGTAAAAATGGTAGCAGATAGTTTACGTTGGATGCTGCGAAAGTAATTCATTACAATAAGAAACAATTTTGTGATAAAAGCAAACTCACAAGTGTCTTTTGAGCAACAAGTTTCAGTAACTGTCTTTTCTACAAGTTTAGAGTTTACATATCCGAGCCGAGGGCCAGACATCATGTCTCAGACATGTAACTACACTTGTCAAAAAAACATTTACCGAACAAAGTTCACTCAAGTGAGTTTTGCTTCTGTCATAAAATTGTTTTCGTGTTAATGAAGTAGTCTGGCCTAATGTCTACTCCATACGAAAGTTGAAATTCACATAGACATTCCTGAGAAATGAATTGAAAGTGTTCAACCATGTGATGAGTCATTTCCGCTGGGGACATATTGATGTGCAATGTTCGAAAACAAAGGAAAATTTCTATTAAATAAAAGTTTATTTTCTTTATAAAATTTCTTATCAAGTAAACAATTTAATGAAATTGTGCGTCTTCAAGTAGGGCAGTTTTTTGTTTTTGAAATGCATTTTCTTTGTAAAGGACGAATGAACACTCAACAGTGTAGCTCAATTTCCGTTTCATTTTACATTTTTACCAAAGTGGTTTACATTCTACCATTGATTTTGCTGCCAAATGAGTTAATTGTATTCCTTGGTGAAGAAAATCGGTCAATCCCTGTTAAATATATCAAATCAAATGTGATTTCATTGAAAGAATAGAAGAGAACCAAATTTAAAAACTTACACTAATCGCTGGTACGCAAACAGTTAATGGATACAACAGAATATACCATCCAGCGCAGAAGCCTGCTATCGGAAAAGCAATAATCAGTATGATTAGCCACAAAATGAACCATAAGGGATTCTTCATGCTGAAAATAAAGAAATTCTATTCATTGCTATGCCCAACATAATAAAATGTACTTTTAAGAGGCATCGATACTTTGTTGAAAAGTCTACATTATGGGATGATTTTTGAATACTGTAATTTCGTTGAAAACAAGAAAGCTTTTTTGAAAAATTTTAGACAACAATAAAACCTTCAAAATACGAAACGCTCAAATGTAGACTTTAATTTCAGCTTAGTATCGAAGCCTCTTAAGACTGCTTTGACAGATAATAAAAATCGTGAAGCGGTAGAGCTGTTTTCGGTGACATAAGAGAATGGCCGCCAGCCGCCATTTTGGGCTTAAAGAGTTTTTGACCAACATCAAAAGTTTATTTCACCCAAGGCTATATACTGTTGTGGAGATCACTTCGATGCAGGTACGCGGGTTACACCCCACAGCTGACGAGAGTATGGCGGATTTCATACAAAAATTCACCTACTCTGATGATTATCGTCGTCGCGTCGTGATGATATGGTGAATTTTTCGTGAGTAACATCATCGAAGATGGTGTGTTCCCGCGTACCTAATAAAATGGCGATAGAGGTGACCTCCACAACAGTATATAGCCTTGATTTTGGTGAATTGTTCCCAGAGCAGGCTAATTTTCAACTTAAATATCGTACGGGACTTTTGCAATTGGTGTAAGTAATTTTACCAAGGGATGAGTTTGAATGGAATGATCGAAAGATGCAGTGTTGCAGAGTAGTTTTGGAATACAATACTCGAACAGGTCATCCATATATTTTAAAATACCACCAACCAGCATCACGTACTAATTACTATTAAACATTAGTAACATTTTCATCCATACGTGCTCACCCACCATACCTTTGTCTTTTGGATGGAGATACATTTAGACGCATAACAATAAAGATAAGAAGTTTGAGTGTCTGCTGACTGTAGAACACACAAAACACAACAATCGAATGTAAAAATGAATTTCATCCAAAAAAGAAGAAGAAATAAACGGAAAAGTTCTCGGAAATCGAACGGACCAACCTATTCAAATGCATTCAATGATAACGAAAATGAGAAACCATTCAAGCATTTTCTTCAATTAAAAACAAAAATGAATGAACACATTGATAGATCAGAGGCTACGTGTTTTTTTTCCTTCAATTAAGAGCAGTGATGAATACGTGCTTCTGTTTACAATGTTTTCACTGTAAGTTGCATTCATTCTGGCGCAGAACGATTGAGTACAACTATCGAAATGTGAATGTTTTATCCAGTTTGTATGTAAACAAACTGGTAGTGCATGGGAAGGCTGTGAGAGTGTGATGAGTACAGCACTTTTAAAACCACCTGACCGAACACCCATCTGCTTTGAAGAACATATGAAACACATTGCCTAAGTGAATATATTTATCTCCACTGTTTGAGGTGACCTCAAATATTCGACAGCCCTTAAGTCTACGCTATTTCAACATAATTATCTTGAATGGCAAGAAATTTCGACGAAGACGTAAATCATAGTATCAGCGTGGGCTGGCTGGAATGGCGAACTCAGGAGTATTATGCGACAGGTGTATGCCAGCAAAACCTACACAACGGTAGTACGGCCTGAGCTCACGTATGGTTCAAAATGCTGGACTATGTATGAACAGTTCGGGAGAGATATATGACAACAGCAGAGATGAAAACGTGCCGCATGGAATTATGACCGTAGATTTCTCAAAATTAAAAGATTTCTTTAAGTTGGATCACATCAGAAGTGAACGTATCCGAGGCTCCTTGAGCATAAAAAGGACACAATCGTCGACAAAGTGAACAATGAGCGAAACGACTGGTTCGCTAAAGTCCATTGCAACAATCAAAAAAAATGTTGCGAGAAACATATTTTCGATGGAAATCCCCGCAGTGCGTAGGAGATGGAGGCCAAAGCACAGCTGGGCAAACCGAATGCGACAGCAGCAACAGCGATACGGGTTGACGCAAGGAGAGAGAGAAGAAGTTTCAAATATGAGGCCTGTGACTCAATCGATGAAGATACAACTCAGCCATTGAGCAAACTAAACGCTGATCCCGAAAGTCATGATAACTAGAAGATCAGGAAAATTTTGTAAATACTATAGCCATTTATAAAATAAAGCAAGGAAGAAGAAGAAGAAGCAAGAACAATAATGATTTGTGACTGATCTCTTTAATTTCGAAGTAGCAGACCATTATAACCGCTTTGTGTAAGAATACGCCGCAGTAGGACTTTGCAGAGCTCTACTTAGTGACCCTTCATAAAGAGGTATAGGGCTCGATAATTTTCTGAAATAGCGTGACGTTATTTATGAACGGCCGCTTAGATGCCGCAGTCTGGTAGTTCAGTAAAGATATACGTAGAAATCGTAGTGGCATAGGTCAGCAACTTGTTGAAAATTTTCAGTCCAACACCAATAACAATCCATTATGCATGCATAATCGTTCCAAAAAAAGTAGTCATTGAAGAGTGACGGACATTGTTTCGGTGCATTTCGTGCACCTATACAAACGATGATATAATAAACCTGATATAGCCCACTGTATACTTCTCACAAGGTTAAAAACCAGTGCTATTATAATGTGGTATCATGTTCTGTGATAGGGAAGAGATCAGACATTCTGTGTTTTTCCTACATATCTTTCAATCTTTCAATTTAAATCCAGTCAATCGAACATGTGCAATGTTACCCAGAACGAAAAAAAATCGTAGAGTTTTGTGGAAAATTCTTACAAAAACTATCAGACATTCTAGATATTCGTGTACATAACCGATCACCGCGCACAGTTCATGGATCCCCTTTTTACCGCGATGGCTTTCCACAAACCAACGTGTATACCAAACGTAAACGAATGTAACGTTATGTTAAACAACAAACAACAAAATAATGGAAAAAAGAACTTGTTTTGGTCCGGTGTTCTTCTGTTAGTCGGTTTTGTTGTTTTCCATTTCCATCAAGTGAGCAGAGATTATCATTATATATTCACTCATGTGTTGAATGATTTTGGGGCTGAGAACATTAAACTCATTTAAATTACAAATGCGTAGGTTTTTTTCTACCAGTTCTCTCTGCGTTTTCCCCTTCTTCTTCTTCTTCTTTGTTTTTTAATGAATAAGAATGTTTGTTTTGAAAATGCAACAGTATCTATCAACGAATCCATCGACATAATTATTATGCCAGCCAGCGGTTCCTATACGTGCTGCCTCTTTCCATTAACCATAATTTCAAATGTAATTTGAAAAGTCCATTAACTAAACGTTGAAGTTGTACATGCTTAGCTGGAAATGTAATCGCGTACCCCAACTATTAATCGGTATAATTATGTATATGAGTAAGATGGGTCAAATTAACGAGCGGTAACAATTCTGAATTAAACGTTTGATGGAATGGCTTAACAACCTGCTTAATATTAGGTTGATGCATTTCTTGAAAATGTTTTAGATGAAAGGAGGAAGGTGAATAAGAGAAGCGTATCAGTAGGTATTTTCTTGTAATTTAAACATTATCTGCCAGTTCAACAGTTTCGCAAAATGGCGCGTAAAGTCCTAGATTTAGAAGTGGGATTGTTTCAAAGTTTCTATGTTTTTGCATATTGCGTTTCGATCAGGTGATGAAAGGGTGGTATTAACTTTGTCGTTCATAGAACGACCAAACACAATTTAACAAAGAGGGATTCTTTTGAAAAACAGCCTAGCAAAATCGGGCGTGCCCTAAAAGCCAAAACCGTTTTTTTGAAAATTCCTAGACGCTTGAAATTTCTAGAGGTATACGAAACGTACTAGTTCGTGTGGGGCATCATTAGAAAGGTATTCGCATGTACTTTTGGGACAAATAGGCAATGAAAGTAGATTCGAGATGTATAGCCATACGTCAAAATCTGTTCTAGCCGGAGGACATGTAAATTTTGCATGGAATTTTACTTTTTCACATCGAACAAACTCATTTTTGTGAAGAAATTCTTCATAAATTTTAAGAATGGGTCCGTTCAAGGCTATAAAAAAGCAAAATCCATATGTTCTCCGGCTTGTATGACTTGGCCATACCTGTCCATCTATTTTCATTGCAAATAGGGTGCAATGGCGGTTTGGACGCATCTAGCTATTACGTTTTTGATTTTTCTCTGTAATTCACTAATTTTGGGTCGCTTGGGTTTGAAGTTTGCGATTTTCACGAAAATCACTAACTTCAACGGCGATTATTACGAAAATTATCGCTACTTCCATCAGTGTCTCGATACTAAAAGAATGTTTGTTTTGTGTCCACAAATGATTTCCAATCTTGAGATGACAATTGGAGGAGATTGATTTTCATCAATTTCACGTACCCCTTGAAAATATATGGAAAATGATGGAAAAAACGAGGCTTTCTTCGAAATTGTTTGCGGTTTGTTATGGCTCAAAGAAGTGAGTTACGAAGAAAAATCCAATGTGCAAAAGCTTTCATTTAAATTTGGTTCAAGCACACCGTGTTCGGCCATGAATGCTCTTTTAGGAACTAGATGTGCATCAGATTGCCATTCTTGGCCGTGTTCTTGGCCTCAACCTGACAACACACATCGTGTACTTCATTGCGGATAAATCCATTTTGCGTGCGTAATATTCGGTAATAATGCTTTAGTCGAGGCTTCAGGACATGAAACCATGTTCCTAGTTTACTGCAATTTTGTGCATACGATGTGGTATCAACTTCGGCTGTGTCTCCTCACATCTGTTGAGCCAAATTCGCATTTAAGCGTATGCTATGTAGTTTCACACAACGTTTTTCTCGAAAAAGACAACGAAACTTTTACTTTTGGTCACTGAGCTGTGAAAAATACACTTTGTGGGAAATCCACCTATGCTAACTGTGAAGCATCAAGTACAAAGCTGAACTGACAGAAATTGTTTCAGAAATTGCACAATAGTCTGGAGTCAGTATAATATGAAAATGCCTACGCTCGAAGTATATTTATTTAGAATTCATAAACGTAAAAAAAACGACCGTTACATACAGTACGTGCAATTCCAAAAACGAATGCATGCGTTTTTAGATAGGTACACCTAAGATTGTAATGATTTCTAAGTGAATAAATTAGCGGAGTATGTGAAAATGAATAATTATTTTCTTCGAATGAAGGCGGTCTATTAACATTTTATGTAATTTTTCGTTCTTCTATTTCAGATAATGAATTTAGTGGATAGCAAAGACCGCTCATCGTAATACTGGGTATAGAAACTGTTATCTTATCGTCATACTTATGGTAAAGCTATACAATGTTGCCGAAAGCTCGGATTCTTTATGAAAGAGAAAATATTGAGTCATCACAACTATTGTCCGCCCCTGACTAATCGTATTTCCCACTGATTCACATCTCAAATGATTAATTCGATGCAATTCTTTAATTAGCATACACACAGCCTTTGTGTTAATTAAGATAAAAAAAGGAAATTATCAAAAGAACAACAAGATACATCACAACATTCACTCACTTTCCAAAAGAACTCGTCTATTCTTCACACCGCACGGTAAACAATTAATCCAAATCCAGGACACACCTTATCGTTCACACGTTGATCGTAAGGTCTATTTTCTTTATTATTTACGTTTATTTTACTTGTTGCCTCGCTGACTTCCAGTGAATAATGTTGAATAATGACTGGGGCCTATCGAGTAACGAAGTTAAATCAGAAACCAAACAACTGACTATGCTTGTTTGTGTGTGCGTGTGATATGTGTGATGCTCGCTGGTATGAATGATACACAACGTTTACATTGAATAATGTTGATTGTTGATAAATAAAATGGAATTGAAGGAACGTTCATATTACGTCCGACTACTTGCATTGTTTTAGAATGGAAAATGTGCATACTACAGCAAATAGAGAGGTCGGTGTTGAGCAGAATTGTCCATTCATAACCAATGTACACGAAGGAGACTGAAATAATACTTTCTTAGTGTGAACGTCATTCTGAACCAATTTTAATGGTATGGTGAAAATGAGCGTTCTTTCGTCTACAACGAATGCTTTTCAATAATTTGGTGATAATTGTAGCAATGATTACCTGTACCCTGTTTAAATCAGTCGAAAAATAATATTTTCTTGCGAAGTATCTCATGGTGATCGATACAAAATCTAGTACTCCAACAGAGCTTTTATCATACATTTTGCTGTATTAGAGAACAGAGACGCCGCGCCATTTTGTTAACGATGAAATTTTCAAATTACCAGCAAATTTTCAAAAATATTTACAAGTGACATCCGTTAAAATCTGGCCAGATAGCACACACTCTACGGGGAATAACGTAGAATGAATTTAAGCCCTTGATGACGCACTTTGTAGCTGATACATACTAGACTCATCACTTCGCTGGAAAGCATACATTTGGGCCATTTTTAAATTGTTTTATCGACAATATCTTTTAGCAGTGTCCTACCAAAGCAACTCCAAGCAAAAATGTGATAGTAGTCAGCTGCCAAATAGAGTACCAATAATTCATATGAACAATTTTCCCGAATTTCTTAAGGGCCATCCACCCTTGGCCGACTGTTATTTTGGTTGTTGGTTGCAACTTCTAGATTCGTAAGGTGTGAAGCGCCGCATGCAAAATTTTTTCAGGCATAATGTGCAGAAGTGTCAAATTCGTTAAAAAATGGCATTGTTTTTAACAAAGTGCACCAGTATCCTGTTGGATATATTCGGTTTTAGGGTGCTTGTGTTGTTGGGTGAATAAAAAGTAGCATTGTCTGTGACAGTTTCATCCGCTGTGAGATGAATGAGCACTGAGCAAGTAGCCCGAATTGTGCATAGCCCGCTTATTCATCTCAGACCAGACTGCCACAGATAATTTCACTTTTTACTCAAACGTAACCACGTTTGTGGTCGAATACTTACGAAAAAATATCTTCGATGAAACAATAAAAAACGGCAAAATGTAGGCTACAATTTCAACGTAGCACTGATTCCTTCTAACTAACTATTTCTTCTGATTTTCTCTTTGTGGTACACATAATATTCTTACTAGTTTCATTTTAATGGTTTTTACTCGCTGCACTCCTGGGAAGTGATTCATACCTGATGACATTTGCGATAATTTTCAATTGCCAATGGCTTCACGAGTAGAATAGCATACCTACTGGTTTGAAGGTGGTTATTTTGACTTGTGTGGTTGCATCCCTTACCTTTTTTGTGATATAATTATATTACACATATTGCGGAACAAGTTAATTGAGAGGTTGAAATGTAAGCGAAACACAAAAGCAAGATAAGTTGAGGCCGAATATTTGGTTTTTACTTATCCCCGATTGAAAGAGAGATATTTTCGTGATGATGATTGTGTCGAAAAGGCCGAACGAAACCAATCGCTAAAAAGATGTGTACGGACCCCAGAGAGTCGAGTCAGCTGTGCCCTGAAGCCCAGCTAGCCATTTTCTGAAGTTCACTACAACTCACACGCATAAATATTTTCCAATATGAAAGCTCGCATTTAGAGACCGAAATTTTTTCTTTATTGCTTGAAAATATGAGAAGCCACGTAATTTTGTCAGGGTGGGCAAATGATATTTTGGGATGTGAGCAATGCCCAGGCTCGCCCGTTAGCAGCTACAATTGGAAAATTTCGTATACACTCACCTCAAAACATTTAGCTATGTCTTTGGTTGTAATTCTTAAATTCGAATAGTTTCATGTCTCACAACATGTTGAACACACACGCTCTATCTCAGTTGGCTCACTCTACCAGTTCGCAGTAATACCGAGTATGAAAGGGGTCATACAAACATGTGAGACTCGTAAAACATGCGGAACGAGTGGGAGTCGCATGAATATTGTGTAAGGATGTAAGCATGGCAAGATTAAAGTTGCAAGGGGTCGGGGGCTATGTATCCGAACTCTGAATTGTAGTGGACCATCATATCCGATCGTGGGTTTGTCTACCATTTCTAAAAATGAAGTCTCAAAAGATCGGGCAGATGCGTAAAAGTTTACAATTCGAATAGACTGGTGGTGTTGTTGTGGTCTTATAATTAAATTTATTAAAAATTTCAACACAATACAAAATTCACTTCACACAAATTCACAATTTCGTTAAATTCTATTCCATTCGAAATTGTTTCCACCGTTTATCGTAAAAATGTTTCACTTCATTTGGTGGTACATCAAATCCAATTTGTATGGCCTGAATTTCATTGGAATATTTTAGGGCATTCAGTAACACCAATGTCATTCTGCAATAGAAATGATAAATTTGGATAAGTTTAGTGTCATTTTGGCACCGCCGCGCCGTATTGAAAGCAAACTTACTGTCTGTGAATAAGTTTTGATTCATCATCATTAGACAGAGAACACGGCGTTGTCATAATGTCATTAGAAATCCGGCTAATTTTTTCACTTAACGTGAAAATTTCCTTTTTCACACGCTCCTGAAAGAAAAGAGAGCGAGATAAAATTCCTGTTCGAACAGATTTTTCGGTTTGAAGTCTTACAATTTTTAAGTCTGTTTCGTGGATCATTTGGGATAATATGTCGATGGAATTCAAACTTGTCTTCAGCTTAAATGCGAAATTATTCAACTCGTTCGTGTGTGTACTCAAGATTTTTTTTCCATTTTCTGTGGAAATAAGATGGAAATTTGTCGTTTCAGTAGTCACATTTCATGTCCGTTGGACATTCCTTTTCAATGAAATTTTAGAGGAATCGTTGACCCGATCACAGTCTCTGTCTAGATTGGTGGAAATTAAGTAGCATCAATACATACAAAGCACAATGCACGAATAACAGCGGCCTAGTCAAAAATTCGGTCAATTTTCCCGCAGTTTCGTTGGTCTCAACCGGCAAAGGTACCGGCAATTTTTGAGTAAGAACAAATCGTCGGTACAAATTTATGACCTAGGACTTGTAATGTTTGCACATCTTGACTCGGCCACACAGTATGTCTTTTTGTGTGTCGTTTGTATTGAGTCTATTTAGTGGACACCTATCTATATAATCACAACCATTTATGTAGAGTAATTAACAACTAACTTCGTAGGCTTCTTGAATCAAGTCCCGAGAAAAATACCGATTGAATCAACGCACTCATGTGATCCATCCAGCTACTTGATATTCAATGGTTTTCTCCGGAGCCTATCATCCTTGCCAAAAACACAAACTTTTACATTGAATTTTGAACCATAACGGACTCACCGATTTCTGTTAGGCATTTTTGATATTTTCTCGTTAACGAATAATCTTTTCGAATGATGATGCTGTTTTGTCTGAGAGTCTCATTCAATTTAGCCACATAACATTCGTCATCGACCATTGTTTATACACAAAATTTTGTATTATTTCACATAAACATCGGTTTGTTGCCGTTTGTTACGGACAGATTTCGACTTGCGCGACAGGCTCCATTTATACTGACAGAAACTGTCATCCAAAGTGATGTTTAGCCGGTGCAGCGGGTGCAGCTCATTTCAAAATTATTTAAAAAGTTTTAGCGGCTGGGTTTGAGCCACAAACATTTTTTATATTAATTTTTAAATTTGACATCTGCGCGGGAAAAATTGACGAGAGATACTTGTGGCCCATATACCGTTCGGTTGAAATAGATTCTATGGATTCTATTCACCGTACAACGGAGGCACTAATTCTTTTTGCCT
>JANTFA010155051.1:0-10827 GCA_026413405.1 Phytosciara flavipes
TATTGTCAATGAAGTCAACGACCTATGTTGTAACAGTTTATTACTTTATGAGCGGTAAGTGGGCGGAATTGAATTGAGAACAAAACAGTGGCCTGAATTTCGTATCAATTTGAATAGATCTATTGTGACGAAATACAAAGGGCTCGAACAACATCAGAAGAATAATTTAAAATTTAAAGTTACTTCCTTCGACACCGTCATAGATGTCTCTCGTATAGAACACCATACTCATCGGTCATGAATGAGTCAGGCGGTGCCGTTTAGAGTGCATGTCAAGTCAATTTAATAGCTGGTATGCGATGTAAGGAATCCTTACTAAGGATGCTAGATTTCGATAATTTCATGAATGCTTGATCCACCGAAACAGTTGACTCAGTTTATCGATCTGCAACGACAATATAAAATCTTTCTCAACGTTGAGCGACACCAGAATGATTGAATTTCTAATGAAATGGTTTTTTTTCACATGTCTCGAGGTTATAGCAATCCGTTCCAGGAATTGTAAATTAACGCTAACCATTTCCATCAATTGCGTCTTGCAGAATCAACAAACTGTTAACGTAAATCGCGTCTTGTTAATTTGTTAAGAATTTTTAGAAATGTTGAATACAACTGGAGGTTTTTTGTGTGTGTGGGGAGAATGACAAAGGAAACAGTCAGCTTACATTGGATGCTGCGAAAGTTATTCATTACATGAGGGACCGTGGAAGCAAACACACTAGTGAGTTTTCATTCGTCATGACGTAGCAGCATCTGATGTATTCTGTCCTACCACTGTTTGACTCATGTGAAAGTTGAATTTTAGATAAAAATTTACGAGAAATAAACCGAAAATGTTCCACCATGCGATGGATGATTTTTGCTGGGGGCAGTCTGCTACGTAATGTTCAACTTTCGCATGGGGCAGGTGGTAAAATTACTGTCTCGTTACGGAAGTAATTTTCTAACTTAAACTGCAGAGTACATTCTTATTAGGGATCATTCACAAATTGCGCACGCTCAAAATTACGAGTTTTAGGCCCTCTCCCCCTTGAGCTTGCACGACAAAATTTATGCAGAAAATTTCAAGAAATGTATGCAGCTTTCGCCAGTTACTAGGTCACATTATACCATACCAACGAGTGTGTCTACTGTCCCCAAACAAGTGTGTCCCTACTCTGCGAGTTAGCTTAGGCGGATCGTCATTTTACTATTTACGCTAATTTTTCGAGATCCATTCGTACCGAATTGTTTCTACAATGCTCAATGGTGAACTGTGTGACATCTAGCGTACTATGAACGAAATTAGTAGGAGTAGAATACCGGCGGCTCCTATCAATGTCTTGACTGTTAAGCCGTGTGACAGCATCAGATTTGAACCGGTTCAGCTGTGTATTGTGAACACGTCTGACAATCGGATTTTTTCTGTTGCGGTTGAGTTTGGAACCCTTACACTGCCAATTCAATTGTCTAGTGAAAAGCCACAACGCTATAGAGTTGTCAAGTCTTTCAAACGTCCTTTAGAAGATTCATTCATATATTACGAACTGTCCATACATGACATCCATCATTAAGGGGGAGAGGATCTGGCCAAGTGGGATAATGGAGGATAGGGGGAAGAGGGTTTTAAATTCTTCAAAAACAGTGAACGATTGAAGAAAAATTCCACCGATAGCATTTGAAGTAAAAGATTTCGTTTCAAACCAAATTCGTTAGACAACAAAGAAAGTCGTAGATTCAATAAGTATAAATACGCCTGCCTTTCGGCTCTTAAACCTCATCTCTGTTATTTACTATTGAGAACATCCCAATCAGCTCAAATGTTATCGCTGGCATGTCTATAAAATGTATAACTCATTACAGAGATAAGGAAACCCGATTGTACACGAACGTACAAATACAATACATTGTTTGCTAATCACAAATCAAATGATTATCGTGTGTTGTACCTTATCAGTGTGTTTCTAATTAAATGGAAATTGTCTCATCACGTAGCTACAATTCATTTTGTTTGCTATAAATGTGTATGTGATTACGTTGGATTCCCACAATAATAACGCCACACAAGCTGAACGCTAAAGTACACGACGGTAAATTTCATTCTTTTTACCGAATCTAAGGTTTCGTTTGTTTGAGATCCCCGCCATAAATGTCTTGTTTAATTAAAATACCGCACAATCGTACATGCCACGCAATGTGTGCGTAGTGTGTGTTGTGTGTTAGTTGTATTTAACACACAAACTATTCGTACTTTGAATAATAAGTAAACGTAAATAACTAAAAACGGAAAAGCAATTAACTTGTCCAATCGATAAAGAAGACTCTTTTGCTTCTAATTGTTTAATGTCTCTACGACTTGGAGGCTGTTCACATATTGCGTCACACTCCGAGGAGGAGGAGGGGGAATGTACAGCAAAACGTGACGGTCCTAACAAATTTGGGTTATATTTGACCCTTTTTGGTTGACAGGGGAGAGAATGGTGATCGAAAAATCCCTGAAATAGCGTGACGTAATAAGTGAACAGTACCTCGTAGAAATATAGACATGACAATGCCATATGTCAGCAACATAGACATTTCGTTGATAAATTCAGCGATACCAAATTTCTGAAAATAAAAACGAATCATTGGTGAGTGCATGGTGTGTTGTGTGTGTGTGTGTTTGTACAGTACATATAAGATAGACAGATATGAACGCCATGTACTCAGTACATTCATTATACTACACACAAAACAATATCGCGTCGAGTTTTGCGTGACTAAATTGTTTATTGAATGATTCATCAAAGTATAAATGGAAAAAAGAATTAATTTGATAAAGTAGCTTAATGCCCAGGTATTAAAAGAGGTACATACACAACACAGCCATGTATGTTGGTCGGGTATTTCCATTCGCTTTGAACTGTTCCGTAATACACTTTTAAACGCAATTGCATGTCTAATTCGGTATGAGAGGAAGTTACAATGCGGATTGAGATTATACTTCGTGTGTGTGAGGCATTTCGCATTTCACCAGGATGATAAGTTATTCAGCAATCAATATAATATAAACACATGGGGGTCAATACACCATAATCGGTTAGATTGACCCCCATTCGAAATTAAATTATTTCCATTTGTAATATTGATGAATAAAGTAAAAAGGAATCCGAAACCATTGTAGTATTATACGGCCGTAGGGCAGCCATTTGTTTTTCCTTCAATGGGATCATGATCCTACTATATGCCGACATTTGCCTTTATCGTAAGTTTCTTCTATTGAAAGTAAGTCTTAGCTCAACACAATTCGAGCGTGGAAAATAATTTTTTTTGCATAAACTGAGTATTATTGTGTCATTAAACGTTTGACCTTACAGAAACGAAACCGTATCGTGCCATATTCAGGATCTATTACTTCGATCTGTTACTTCGTTTGTTTGAAGTGTCAAAAACAGTTTGATACAATTCTTGTACTACATTTTTTATGTCAAATATTTCACTGTACTGCAGGTCATCGTTCATTTCTGTCCTCACACGACGCTTTTTCTCTCTTCAATGACATTAATGAAATCAGTCACGTGTAGTCACGTGTCAAAATAAAATCGTCATGACATGAACCATGACAATTTTGGTAGTCGTCTTCTCCCCTTCTTCTTCTTCGCCTCATTTTTGCATGTAATTTGATCGCTTAACGGGTCTAATGTTCGCAACTTCTTCCCTTCTTCCCTTGTCGCAGTTGGTTAGACCAGCTATGCTTTGGTCTGCACTGCGGGGATATTTCTTGCAACCTTTTGTTTTCATCATGGGAATGGACTTCAGCGAGCCAGTTGTTGATTTTATCGATGACGGTTTCTTTCACTTTTATGCTCAAAGTGCCTCGAATATGTTGACTCTTGATGTGACCCATCTTTGTGACGCCGAGGGATATGCCGCACATGTTCGTCTCAGCTTTAGTGAGATCTCCGCCACACTTTTCAAACATCGTCCAGTATTTTGAACCATAAGATTAAATTACCAAGTGGCACCATTTTGCTTTGAAACAGACCTTCTTAGACAAATCTGAGTCAAAATTTGTGATAGCTGAAATTATTTTTTTTTTGCCACAGACCTATAAATACTAGAAAGTCACTTCGGAAAGCGCAAAATTCAAAACAAACTTGGAATTGAAAATAAAATTGGAATTTTATCTCTTCTGATTTGAATTGTTGTGAATCTGTACCGGTCCAGTTCAATTTGACATCCATCAACAGACAATGGAATTATGTGTCGTCGAAATATTTCATTCATTTTAGTATGCGATAAAGTTATTCTACTTCAATGTCTAATCTTCGGACTAGAAAACTCAAAAGCGAACTAAAACAGAAAACAATTCGAAGTGAACGAGTCTCAAAGATTAAACAAAATGAAGATAACGAAAATGGATGAATGTCTTGAAGTACTGAATTCTGGTTTTACTTTTCACCGTTTTCACATTTGGATGACAATAGTTCTGAACGGCTTGTAATTTTAAAACATCCAAGAAATTTGTTTATCAAACACTCCAAACGTCTCGATTGACTTGAAGTATAAAGAAATTGTAAAGCTGCACATACGAAGAAAGACAAACTAGAAAACTTCTTCTGTTTTTTTTTAAATTGGTGGGCTGTTTTGAATTTCGCGCCTTTTTAAAGTAGCCTCCTAGTTTCTTCAAGTCTGTGGCAAGAAATGTCCACAAAACCATTAGAATTTGAGAGCTGTCAAATGTGTGGGTTGGTAAAAATTGGACATGTGAAAATGCTAATTCGTTGAAATTCTTCTCTGTAAAATTTTGTTAAATAAATGAAAATCTAGATTTTCATTTCTTCTTCTTCCTCGCTTTATTTTTGCCCACGAGTCGTAGGCTACGACTAGTGTTTGCAAAAATTGTCCTGGTTTTCTAGCCATTTTGACTTTCAGGGTCAGCGTTTTAAATATTTAATTTAATTCATGGCCGGTATTCGTTTCTCATTGATCGTGCTAAGGGTCTCGCATTCACAATTTCCTCGTTCTCTTCTTGTGTTAGCCTGAATCACTTTTACCGCGGTTGCATTTGGCCGGCCTAACTATCCTTTGGTCTTCCCCACTATAGGGATGTCTAGTTTTTTTCGATAGCGAGTAAAAGGGGAAGACCAAAGCACAGCTGGGCCGGCCAAATGTGACAACGACAAAAGCGATTCGGGCTAACACAAGAAGAGAAGGAGGGAATTACTAATGCGATTTTCATTTGTTAGAGGAGGAAATTTGTGTGTCGTACCAGGTACAAGAGAATTCATGAATCTGAAAAAATGTGGCATTTCATTTTTACGAGACTGTAGTATCAATGGATGCTTTTTGAATGCGTTGAGAATCACCTAATGTGGCACTTTTAACAGAGGTGCACATAAACGAACGAATTTTTCTCTGTCAACTTAAATGCAAAAACACTCAATTTAACAATCGCAATTAATTTATCTTTTTTTTCTTTTGTAATTTCAGGTAATGACCCTCAACGTCCTTCAAAAAAATTTTTTTTTGTTTAAGTAAAACAAAATATTGAAAATGTGATATCAACAATGAACAACAGCAAACAGCAATTCACGTATGTATTTTGTGTATTCCATTTGTCTGTTTACTTTACACAGAGTATTTGAAGAACGAAAAAAATAAAAATATTGAGAATCGTGGTTCGTTGAGTGAAAAAATAAACACTTCAAACCCGTTTAACCTTAATTCATAAAGCAAATTGAATTATCACCTTTCCGTTCGTTCGTTCGGTCGTTTTTTTCTCCTTCATTTCATTATTTTCGAATATGGACAGCAAAGTTGAAAACATTTCGAGCGCGTAAACTCAATTACAGACAGAAGATCAACCTGTTTGGTTGACCGTATTTCCGTGTACGTTGTATGCAACACACTCTAATTACATTTTACAAGAAAGGCACAACGTTGGAAATGCATTTATTTTCTCCTGCAATTTGACTGACAATGCTAAATAAGAACAGATGGCTTCTGTGTGTAGGCTTTCAAAGAAATACGACAAAAATGATCAACGTAATGGACTAGTTCATACGTCTTTATCAGACCGCATTCAATTTGCTGATTTTTCATACAAAATAACGAGTATCAAGCACTCATACTTGACACATATTAAATGTAACTCGCGAAATGAAAAAAAATTCTTATCTGGCATCGACTACGACGACAACGACGATGTCTATATTAAAGGCTTACATCACGTTCTAAATGCGACTGACATGACATGGATTATTTTCCCGTGCATTATTTTTCATAATATTTATGGTCTGGGATGTGCCGTTTCTCTTTATAATTAAAGAATTTTTCTCTGTTTTTCTTTTGCGGGCAGAACTTTTTTTTCCCTTCAAATTAATGACAATCTTGACAATGTCTATTTCGTTCATTGAAAACTTATTTTCCTCGCCTCGAAAAGCAATTCAACATAATGGGTTTTCTCCACTCTGAAAAATTGTTTTCTTTTTTTTCTTCTTTTTCTTCGTTTTTTCTAAAAATATTTTAGAATGAAAGATCGCATCCAGAAAGCGGTACGGTTTACATTTCACCACAAACATTTCAGTTGTATAATACTCTCTCATAATGTGAAACGAGTTGTCAGTCAAATTATAAATTCTGAAAATAAATCGAAAAACTTTTTGTCACAACCTAATTCACATTTTATATGGCTGGAGTATTGGGAAAGTGGTCCTTGTGACGTCAAATCTTTCAGAGGCGATATATATGTACAGATCGTCTGTGCGTTGCAGCCATGCATAGAGGTCGTTCTTGATAACATGACAAACATTAGGAGATGAGAGTCTTTTCTGAAATAATTGAACCGAATGATAAATAGTAGATTCAGTTTCAATAGGCTGCTATAAAGGTCCTTACATACTTCGACATTCCTTTGAAATTTCACTTTAGAACCGCAGTATCATTACTGGATCTACTACTTCATACGATCAAAACATTCTCTGAATATTATCGCAAAGTCTTTTACTTCAAATGTGTTAAGATGGGTCATCGCTTGTCTGAAAAACATTAATTTAGACAATTAGAAATTGGAGACTTATTTTTCGCACAAAATATATGAAAAGTGGAGACTCATTTTTTGCACAAAATGTATAGAAAATGGAGACTCATTTTTCGCACAAAATGTATGAAAAGTGGAGACTCATTTTTTGCACAAAATGTATGGAAAGTGGAGACTCATTTTTTGCACAAAATGTATGGAAACTGGACACTAATTTTTCGCACAGAAAGTATAGAAATTTGAAACACATTTTTCGCACAAATTTATCCAGCTTTCTGAACGTGAGAAGTCTGACTGATTTTGAACACGTACAATGTGTGGAAGATCAGCTGAAATAATCTGATGACCAAAATGGTGCCGACTGTAAAAAATGTAGCTTTAGAATGGGAAGCAAAACAGTGCAAGTTTGGCTACTTTTTCGCACGTTTTTCAAGCATATCTTTAGAAGTTTATGTTCAATATATCAAACGAAGGCATTGACGAGACCACTCAGACAATCTGAAGTTTTTGAAAAACTTGCTAGTGTGTCAGTGTAACACATCAAAATTGTTGCTGTCGGTCGTTTAAATATACTTGAAAAAGGTTTTCTTGTTTTCCCGCACCTTCTCGAATTTTCCTGAACTAATCAAGGGCTATGAATCCGGAGATTTACTTTCCTAAAACAAAAAACTCGAAACCAGACTGTTCAAAGTCTACAGAAATTGATGGCAAGTTTATTCATTTTCCATTTCCATAACATAAATTGCTCAAACAAAATGTTTGACAATAACAAAACTCGCAAAAATCAACATTGCATTTCCTCTGGTGTTCGCTATGGTGCCTTGACAAAAGAACAAGCAAAACCTGAATACAATTTCAAACAAATCGTTCAATTTATTCGATTACAAATTAATAATGCAATAAGTCGTTACAAAATTCGTCGTTGTCGTCGTCGTCGTCGCAGTTGTGTCGACAAACCACTCCAAAATTCCGTTTCCATGCTAATTTAATGTCGATCCAATTTCGTATTGAAATATTAGGAACGTTCTCCTCTCTCTGTCGTATCGAAAAGAAAAAGAAAAACTCCACTCGATTAAACTCAATTTAATACCAAGCGAACACATCACCTTGATTCACTGATAAATTATACGATTCACAAAGCAATTTACGTGGAAAGAAAGAAAACGAATTTCAAATCAATCCGATGTATTACTATGCGATGTATATCATATCGTATGGTACTACTCTTGGCAAATGAGACCAATTACGGTTTCGTATTTTTGTTGAACAAACCGCATAAAAATACATAATTCATTTCCATCAGGTATAATACCTTCATGTATACATATAGCATCCATCCAGTTTGGCCTGTAGAAGCAATCCGAGTGGATTTGTGATCTACTCGAAATTCGTAGAAACTTTTAACATAGAAACAGCGAGCAGATAGGGTATAAGGTAAAAGGAAACATAAAGAGTACCCGTACGAGTAGGGTACGCTTATGACAATAAAAGGCATACATCTCAAAACTACTTTGCAATACCAAGTCTTTAAATCTTTCCATTTCGAAAGTCCAATCTCGAAAGTACCGTTCAAATTGTAATTTGAAAATAGAAATCTGAAAAAAAAATCCACCAAAATGAGGTAAAATTTACTCGAGATGACATAAATGACATCGTGCTATTTCAATCCCCCTCCTCCTTCCTCGTCACGCAAAAAGGATCATGAGTGAACTAAATTTGGAAGGAGTAAGGACTGTCACATTTCTATAAAACCTTCTTCCTCCTAACAGCGTTACGTCATTTATGAACAATGGGCAAAAACCCAAATAACTAAGATGACGTCGGTCGGCCATTTTTCTCTAAGTAACTTAAAACAGTTCTATCGTCTCACGGCTGTCATTACCTTTCAAGCAAAGAAGAGTTTACGAAAAGCGAATGGAAGTACGGCGAAATATAGTCAAAAAACGCTTATAATTTGTTAGCAAGCCTCTAGTTGAACTCAAATAGTACATGGAATTCATTGCAAAATGAGCCGCGTCATTCATGTCATTCTTCTGTGTATTGTTCGTTGGGGGCACCAAATATCTCAACTACCCAGTCTATGAAGCTTGGCTAGGCTTAGGAACGGTATATTCATGCTAAACATTGAAGAAAAATCTTATCCCACCGGGATTGAGCCCAGGTTTTCTGTTCCGTTCCATTTTTCTAGGTCACCGAAAACAGTATTACCGCTCATTTCGACAAAAAGTTCTACTTTCACTGTACAGCCTAGTAGCTCAACTTAGGCTCACTCTATGGGCTCTAACTTCAGAGCCCGAGATCCGATGTCCTGTTCATTGGTGTAGTCCATACGTTTCATTGGCACCATCTATGAACTTTCTGCGAGCAATACCGCCGATAATATATGCGAAAAACTCGAAAAAACCTCGAAAATAGCACTATTTGGACCATATCTCTGGATTGGTTCGACCGATTTTGCTCATCTTCGAACTTGAATTAGCATTTGTGATTACAAATCGAGGAATAAAATCTCATCGAGATTGGTTTCGTTTTACTCAAGTTATCTTGTTCACAGACTGTTGGACAGTTTCATGGCTGATTTGGCATCTAAGGTTTACCCCTACTCAGGGATTCGAACGCGTTACAAACATAAGAGTGAACGCATAAGACCCTCGTACTTTGTGCGGGTCTAAAAACGGATCTGTGTTTGATGTTCCCCGGCATCGAATAAAATCCCTTAATATCGAATATCCCTGCTGATTTTCATATATATATTTCAACGTTATGATCTTGAGTTTACTAAATTGAATGTATATAACAAACGTCGCAGGCATGTAACGAAAGCACATTATATACATTCAAAAACCACCCTTATTGCTCAGCCCCGAACCAGAAAAAAAAGAAGGAAAATAATAAAGAGTTGGGTGAAAAACTTTCTTTTGCAAAAGTTGGTGCGCCACCACCACCACGTCAATGATAAATTGTTACCAGACCCTAGACATCATGTCGGGCAATTTATATTATGCTCTGCAAAAGTTTGTGTTTTGCAAAAATGTTCTTGTTTTTATGATGAGGAGTTTTCTTTAACGGATCGATAAATTGATGTAGGGAACCCACACACACACACACATACAGCCGTTGTGTGTGTGTGTATTGGTGCGGGGATAAACCTTTCTTATTTCGCATTTTCAGGGTAAAAGAATTTACAAAAGGAAATTTATATGTTTTCAGTTCTGTTCTTTTTATATTATTCAATTTATGTATGGTTTGGAGAAGGATAAAATTTAATTGAATGAAATATTTTGCGGACTTCGTATTGGATTGTTTGATGTTTTCGGGATGCTTAAATTGAAAATCTTCGATGAGAGGCTGGGACAAGAAGAAACAATGGAAGAAACCGTTCTATGATGGAAATGTTGCAATTCAAACTTTTTTCTCTCGTTTTCTCGACTCGGCATAAAAATATTGGAAATATTCTTAACCAAATTGGCTCCGATCCAACAACCCGAATAAATAGTCCATGAAATGGAATCTGTGCGATTACATTAAATGGAAACGTTTGTCATGTAATGTCCTAGAAAGCCCGTCCCGTTCGTTTACTGTTAAAAAAAATATCTGGCCCCCATCAATGATTCATGTTTTTACATTAATTATTCTCCATGCATAATATGATGAGATATGGTGATGAGGCGAGTGTATTGTAACAATGCCAAAACCATTTATGGCTGAGTTTTTCATTTGATTGGTTTTTGATTCGCCTACAGTTCAACCAGTTTTTCCATCAAATTTCTGTCACTTCCACCATTCGATGAATATGGGATGTTCGATGGATAATTAATGGTAGAAAC
>JANTFA010155062.1:0-10827 GCA_026413405.1 Phytosciara flavipes
AATAACTGGCAATTTTTTCTCTGTTCCGAGATTTTTTTTCATATTTTAACTCCTTTTATTTTATGCTATCTGATTTTACGGTTTTATAGTTACATTTTGTACCGCACTGCGAACAAACTGTTGAAATATCATTAAGCCTTTGCAACCATTTTTTTTTGTTCCTCTTGGTATTGTTGTTGCATTGGAACCATTTTACATTTTTTGGGTTTGGGTAGAAGGGCACGTTTCATTTTTATGAATCAATTTACATTTTCAACGCGATGATTTTATCCAGTGAGGAATGAACATCACTTCAGAACCGACCATGGATTACAAAATGATAGATCTTGAAACTGTGAAGCCTCAAAACTCTTACAATAATTCATACTTGTCATACTAAGGACTAGAATTCATTTCTGCGAAAAATTCTTTAACATTTAGTTCAAAAATCATTAAATCTGCAACTTCTTTTGCCTAGTGATCCCTTTTTGTACAAAAATCTGTTACTTCGTTGGTTTCGACTATCAACATGAGAAAGCCTAGATTATGTAATGTCGAACAGGGGTTTGAAAACAAAAAATCTGCTTGAATGTGTTGTGTGATATTTGTGTTCAGATACCCAACGACTCGAGTAAATAAACAAAGAAAGTGATTCGAAACGTCTAAATGACAGATACGCGGTGACGCAGAGTTTCTATGGTGAGTTTGATAAAATTACAGAAAGTGTAGCGCCACCTGTTGTTGATATAAGTAACGATATTTTGGTTGAACAATGGTGACAGCTGAAAACCATTCTATTGTTGCTCATTTGAATGGTTTTCTACTATCAAACACAAAGTTGTTACTTGTTTGACAACAGATGGCAGAAAAATTTTAGTAGTTTGACAGAAATTAACCGCATCCCACTGTTCACTTGTTCTGCACAGTGCAGCACAAATGTGAGCTGTCATTTGATTTTGTACATGGTGAATTTTTTAAACTCACCACTAAACGATTTCGTTGACAGGGATAAGCCTTGCACCATACTGATCCGTGCCATTTCCTATGTTTATATACTTTGCGGAACGGCGCCTTCACCCTAAATCAAGCGCAAAATTCAAACTTTTTTTGTTCGTTCACCAAAAATATTAATTTTCGGGCTATTTTTGGTCTCTTCACGGTGTTTCCGCTCATTTGGAGCTTTCCTTTTGTCAATTTTGATCATTTTGAAAAGGGAGGTCAAAAATCTGAGCGTGACGTCATTTGTATAGGACCCTAGTAGGATGCGTAGTTTAATCGATATGTTGTCGTTGCTTTTTTGGGACCACATTCTGAAAGTTGAAATAATTTCTTCAGAGTAATAAAGACTGATCTGATATGTCAAACGAATAGTCATATGCAGCAAGGTGCCGTGAGACACTAGCGACCTATAAGAAAAATGATATTTCATTCATTCAGATTTGTTTTGAAGATGCTGACAATGTCAATTGGATAACATCTTCAGCCAATTAGAAACAAAGCTGAATGAATGAAAATTCATTTTTCTTATAATTCACTTTTGTCACATCTTCACTTTGTCTATTCAGTTATTCATAACAGTCTCGTGAACATTGGAAAAATCTGGTATCACCAATTAGGAACTGTTTAGGACTTGCTTATCTTAAAAAGAAGATCTCGCATTGTGCCAACTTTTTCAAAAACGAGAAGGTAAAGTTAGAATTACTCGTTCTTAATTAACTCATGATAATTTTCACAACCTTTACCGCCTGATATTGAACAACATCACTGCAGATGCAAACCCAAGAAACGATCGAATATGTTCAATTTATCTTCTTCTCTTTCTCAAACTCAATTGCGATCTGTGAAACGAAAAGATCCTAACCGAATCTCCTGCTGCGTGTGCCTTATTTAAATAAATTAAATTAAAAAAAGTTCTTAGCGTTTTCGTGTCGGTCACGTAACCCTAATGCATGCAACTAATTTCTTATTTTAATAAACACATCCTCGCATATACATCTCATACTTATAAACTACTATCTGTGGCAGAGGATAAAACAATTTTTTAACAACCCTTTTAATGATCCATTAAAGAATATAGTTGCAATAAATCTATGATACAAAGTTATCTTTTTCGAGTAAAGAGAGAAAGATTGACTTTTTTAACCATAATTTTAGAGTTCGAAATATCAGTTTTTTCCTTCCTCCTCTTCTTTTGGTTTTAACTATAAGAAGAAAAAGAAACCGAAAATATTAACAAACTAGCTGGAACTACTGGTAAACTATTAAAAAATCTGTCATAAAATTTGATGCACATTGCATATTGCACAGCAGGTGTTTCGGCTACAAAGAAATATTGTGTTTTGATATTCCACAATTTTTTGTGTGCAGTGCTGAATGTTGGAATAAGTTGTAAAAACTAAGGTATAATCTGCACACACACACCGAGACTTCTTGGGTCTATAAGTCTTTTTGTTCTGTTGGTCTTGTTGTTATTCAAAATATTATGATCTGGAATAAATGACTTTTTCTCCATAAAATATACCTTCATTTAGCGTGAGCGTAGTGTATCAATGGGATTCTTTTTTATGGAACTTGTTTTTTGTTAAACCGAAGTTTTTTTTCCTCAGTGCCATTAAAAAACTCCTACTGTTTATGAGCCTCAATGAGAAAAATAGACAAAAAAGAAACACCAGTGAGCTCTTCTCAGTACATGGAAATGATTTCTCTGTGTTTGCGGATTGGATTTCACTTTTTATTATTTTTTCGTCGGAAATTATCTCGCTCGATTCGAATGGAACGGAATGCAAAAATGGTCCTTTTACACTCGATTTGATTCTATTCAATTTGCTGCATTTGTAGTAGACATGAGCGCCGGTTGTTCAGTCGGAATAACAATTTAGACCAATAATTTCTCCAGAAGATTTCGACGCAAAGGCTGCAACTTTTAACTTTGCATCTAGCCTTTTCCTTTAAACTAAAAGTATCGATTCCTTGGTCCATTACCTGGAAGTCTTCTCAAGAAATTATTGGTCTAAAGTGTTATTTCGACCAAACGCCGAGGGTCACGCCGATCCACAAAATACTACCGGCGCACATCTCTTATCTGTAGTAATGCCGAAGAAACATGGGCACATTAGCGTTGATGGCATCTACAACTGTGCTGCATTTTGTTTTGTGGTGAAAATTTAAATGAAATGGAAATCGCAACATAGTAGACCAAGAGCCCACGACCATTTTTGACCCTCATCCGGGACCATTTCGAAACATTAACCAATGGCCAGTCCTTGACCTGCCCGACAAAAAATTGTTTAGCGGTTTTTTTTTAAATAATCAAGGAAACCATTTGAATATCCCAACATGGCGATCTTTTCTGGTGATTTCGGACTGACCTCTCTCAGGCACTCATATTTAGTCTAGGATTCAAATAAGCGGGAAACAAATATTTTGAAAATTTTCACTGGAATGCCTGGAGGCTGGCTTTCTTCGATTTTTTTAAAACTTGGTAGAACAATTCCTTGTCGAGTAGGTCAAGGACTATTATTCATTTTTCGAAACGGCTCCGGCCGGAGGTCAAGAATGGTCGCGGGTTCGCGTTCTATAATCCTATCATAGCAAAATTGTTCGTGTGTCTTCAGTTTACAATCAGTCGATTTCTTACGCATTATATCCTGCAAAATGTTATACTTTCTCATCGTATTACACGAAACGTGTATCGTTTGTCGACTTGAACAAGGAAAAATATCCAAATTTCTTAAGCATACCGCGATCGGTGCATTTTATCGCTGCACTGACCATAAATCATTATACAAAATGCTTCAACAACAAAACGATTTGAGTGTTCTTTCACACAGACACACCACACAATGTTTTTTGTTGTCTGCTCGTCGTTTCATATTAGAGTAACGCTTTTATTCGGTTGCCTTTAGTTGATTCTGAAGGTAAACCGAGCCGTTGGTTGGTTTTTTCTGTTTCTTTAAATGATTAATTACAATCTAATTGATATTATAGTTTCATTAGTGGCTACTAAATGCATATATCACAAACGACACACACGATGTTTTGACGGGGAGTTGGAGGTTTTCCCCTCTGTCATTTCGGTTACGGTGTTTTGATTTTATTGAGCCGTACACAAAAGTTCGACAAAAATCTTTTCATTTTCGAGTTTTGCGGGTCAAAGGTGATGAACGAAAATTGTATACGAAGCCAAGGAGTATCATTAAAATGTTTCCAACTTACTTTCGATTGCATTATGAGATTCAACCAAGGGAATGGATTGATTGAGTTAAGACCGAGCTACACGAACTCTCTATCAATGAACCATTTCCATTGGTTGCATTTACTTTGTAGAAAAAAGCGATTCGGTTAATTCGGTGTGAAAAACATCGAAACCAAACTACAATTTCACAAATTGAAACAAATTTTTTCTGGGTAATATTTTTAAATCGAGTCATTAATCACTTGAAAATGAACGAACACTAATCCACCCATTTACTTCTAATAAACTCAAGCAAGTTGAGGAAAAAAAACCGAGATTTATATTTTAAGCATGTGAAATGTTGGAATTAATGAGCCAAAACATTATTATTCGAATTCAATTCGTATTTTCTTTGGAGTTTTTTTATTCTTGGTTTTGGTTTTGTTTTTTTGGTTTCTTCTCATGTTTTCAAACTGTTTTGTCTACAGATATCTCGCTTTGTGTCTGTAACAAGACTCTCGTATGACCATTGAATCTGATAAATATGATTCAATATCACACATATGGAATAATTACTATTTTCAGTCCATTATAATGTGTATCTATGGCGCATACACCATACCATAATTATCGTTTCGAGGCATTCCGTCTACTCATAGTTAATGTTGGAAAGGATTTATTGTACGAAAACAATGCCCGAACGGTTTGCATTAAATTTACAAATTTAGTTTGAAAGAAAGTTCATTTTTGCTCTGTGTTTCGGTGAAAAGATATTTTCTAGTTTATGAGCCTTGAATTATTCGGAATGCGTCTAATGAACCTTAGTGTTTGAATCATCATCCGATAGTCTTATTTAGACTTCGACTGTGTGCACTTAAGACAATAAGACAATCTGGGATGGAGTTCGTTGACTCTATTTATGTTTGAATAGTTAAATGCAGAAAAGGAACGTGTGGCGTTAGCGAATTATAAGAAAAATAAATTTTCGTTAGTTTGGCTTTGTTTCTAATAGGCTGATGATGATTTCAATGTTTATTTGTCGAAATGTTTCTAGTGACATAGACCTAGACAGTCCATTCGAAACGAAGCTGAATGAAAGCAGTTTTATTTTTCTTACAATTCGCTAATGACACACGCATTCAATCATTCACTTGTTGTGTATCAATAACGGAAGGATGTTGTTGCTCAAAATGACAATAAGAACTTTAGATAGAGAAGACTTTGGGGTCAATAATGCCCTAATAACATACACAAAGTAGGATATGGGATTCCCAAATCGAGGCATGCCTTTTTATAGAAAGCATGTGGATGCGGCGAGATTCAGGGTCAAAAATCTAGAAATCCAAAAATGAAGGGACGACAATATTGCACACATATTAAATTGTGCCTGCTTCTGCCTGCTAACCAAATGTGACCTTACTACTAATTCAATTTATCAAAGCTTGGAGTTCATTCACATGAACTATTCTTTGATCTTAGGAAACATTTACAAATTTGGCATTCTCAAAATTCCAAATTTTCGGCCACTTCTATTCTTGCACGCCAACATTAATGGGGAAAACTTCATAAATGGATGAAACTCACAATTTTATCCATCCCATTCTCCATTTAAAGTGTGTGTAATTTGTGAATGACTCACTCGATGGCTCCTTATAGATTTTGCTCAATAAAAATCGAATATTGGATCGTCAAGTGTTAATATTCGGTCAGAATCGGCAAAGATACTTCGTTTGTTTGAAGTATTTCGCTCTGTCTTTCAAATGACGTCTACTACTTCATTTGTTGAAGGAAATATTTTTCTATAAAATGAATGCTACGTGCAGTTATCTGGTTATTTTGGCCATCGTTGTCGATAACAAATGACTCTGATTCTGATAGATTACAGCAGTGGCCACAGACGAAGGTGACCGGATGAGATCTGGGAAAGGAGATCTGTTTTGATTTCTCAAATTCACATCTCCTGACATATGGGAAACACTAGCATCCTAGTAATATAGTATTTGTCAGCAGTTATTTGAATTGCGGTTCTAATTCATCATGGAATGGGTGACAATTTATATGTCTACTTGCAGTTTGAACTGAAGTACTCTGTTCGTGCTGCACGTAGATATATAACTCGTCACTCGTTTTTGAGAAATTATTATTCTCAACGCCCGCCAGTACATTCACCTACTGTACGTAATATAGCTGTAGTACATAGACGCCCACACATCATAAAAAAATCTCTCAACATTCTGACCTACAGACAATCACTTTAAGAGTGGACATAATAAACCTAAAAAGTGTAAACTCTCTATTCTGAAAATTATCCAAGAATTCCGTTTGTAGAAAGTGTAAGACATCGGAGATTATGATGAAAAGAATATGCAAGAATTTTTCGCAATCAACGAAATCTTCCGCAACATTTCAACACACATATTTCATTTATTATTTATACGACTCGAACCGAAACGAATAAATTTCCATTCCAGTTAAAATATAATCATCTCAAAGGTAATAAGTTGAAAAGGAGATCAACCTCCTCTTATTAACTACTTCACTTATACGCTTCCATACTATCCACCAGTGCATTGCCTACGTAACATTTTTCTTTTTGCGCGTACAATCTCTGGTGAGCCACTATTTCTTAAAAGATATTTTAATAACTCATCTGTGTGTATTGTATTGAGTGTGTTTCTGTTTCTGTTCGGAACCTATATACACAAAACAAGTACGCGCGATTAATTTTCTGAAATGCAATTATTGATATTGGAAATTAAATCACGATATATAAAATGAAAATATTAATCAACACAATTCAACGTTTCAGAATACACAAACGTAAACTTATAATGAACGTGTACACTACTACAGAGTACATGTCATGGCGCAGAACACTCATGATAATAATAATGAAAAACAAGGAAAGACCTTAAAACGCTGCGGTGGATACCCGTACGATTTCGTATATACCCTCGCTTACGTAGCCCTAGTACCTACGCAACACTAATATGATCGCATACCTAGTAAAAAAAATTGTATGAAACATCCTATATAAACGGTGTTACGTATCAAAAGTTTAAAAAAACACAGTCCATTTATGTCCACTGAATGTAGGCCTGCTCTATTTTTCAACGAATCATTGCTGTTTGTTGCCAGTTCTCTTTCAACTTCGTCCAACTCTCTGTTGATCTGTCTCTAGATCTTGTGCAAGGTGGCCTTCAGTCCATGATTGTTTTGGTCCACGTCCATCTGTTCACCTTGCAAAGTCAAACTCCACTGCGAAGATGCGATTCTTTCCTTGACATCAGCGACTTTTGTTTTCTATCAAATCCATTGATTTGTCTTTTTGTCTCTGAGCGTAATTCCAAGCATACTTCGTTCGATGGCTCTCAATGGAATTTATTTTCAGGTGCTTTGTTGACGTTTCCTCTCCATAGGTTAGCACTGGAAGGAGACATAACTCAAAGCTTTTACGTTTCAGACTGATTGCTTTTAAAAATAAGTTTGAGTTTCCCAAACGCTGCCCATCCATGACCAATTCTACCTTTGACTTGTGCAGTTGGGTTGTCTACATCCAATTTCAGTTTATGGCCGAGGTACACATAACTGTGTGACACGAAATATCTTGAGTCTATTGTACATTCGTCTAATGATATCGACCACGTTTCTACTGAGTCAAACACTCATAGAGCCGTAAAATAGCGCCCCTAGTCTAGTTCAAGGCCCTGAACCCATTTTTTCATCTGAGATACCATTCAGTCTCCATTCGTCTTTCAAACAAAACAAAAATTATGAAAATCGGATGAAATTTACTTGACTAACATGGAAAGAACCATGAGGATCCTACTTAACCTCACTATCCAGTAACCTGACTTCAATGCATCCCCGAATGCTATTCCCTTAGCATCCATCTCGAATTCCAATTGTTACAAACGACATATTAAACCTAATAGCCCTCTGTACTTCGTACGGAGGCTTAAAAAGCTAAAGAGCTTGCATGCTAAGTAAGTTGAGAGCAAAATTATATTCGAATTGAAAATAATATGAAGAATGAGAAAGAAAAAAATATTTTTGAAATTAAAATGATTTCATTTCGTTTTAATTCTCAATGTTTTTCCAATTCAAATTCAAATACACAATTTATAATCGTGTCATAAACTTTTGCCTCTGGAAATGTTATGCTGCTCGGGGCCAACAATATTGAAGTCTTTTAACGTAGAATATTGAACGGTGTATACTTTGCATATATACGAATTCAATCGATGCTACGTACATAAAACTCTCTCATCATGTTTACACGATGTACATACATACCCTATAACAAGTCATAATATAAAATCTATCGCATTGCCCATCGTCGTATTTAACATAACAAAAACATGAAATTAACTTTTTCGAGTTTGCGTTTCAATATAAAAATATTTGCTAGAGAAGTGCACAAATATCGCATGCGTTTTCATTCGCATTTCGTAATACGGTCGCTTGTTTCAGGCTCTTGGGTTTTTGTTCATTGAAACTTGCATCTAAAATATGTCTTGAAAAGCTGAAAAACTTTGTCGATTCCTCAGCCTGGGTCTATGGAATAATAATAAAATCAAAGAAATCGTATTACATTTAGTGTGTGTGTGCTGGCTGGGTTGAATTGAAAAGTTTAACAATGCAATTCGATTTCCGTTCCGTGTCATGTGTAAGGAACATTTTGTTTGGCGTTGTTTTGATGAATGTAAAGTGCGAGTGCAATGGTGCATTATGCAAGTTGGGTGGTGGTTTTTTTGTAGTTCTTCTTTTCCTTCCTCTCGTCTTCCTTTTATTGAGTTGTAAATTGGGTTAGGAAAGTATGCTTTTAATGAATCGTTAGAAATGTGTTATGGCTCAACTCTACTCACACGATGTGGTGATTGTATGATTAGAAGTGGCACGGAATTCCTGAATTTACGTATAAAAAAATGAAAATAAATCGACTTTGTCGTGTCTTGATACAAGGCTTTTGACTTAATGACCCACTGTACACGTCTTTTAATGAACACGTGACCATCAACACTACTATTTTCGAATCTGTAGAATATTTGTGGCAGATTTAAACGAAATCTTGTACTTCGTTAGATTCAACTTACAGTTTACTATATAAGACAACGATGTTTTGAGCTCATCAATAAGTTTTATAATTGTCTTTGTTGTTGTTAACAGATGATAGAGCCCTAGCAAATAATGATATTGCCCCAACTTGCATTCGAATTATCCGTATCCGAACACTCTGAAGATCTATTACAACAAACCATTTTACTGTTGACTCGTGTTGACTTCTAAAACTAGGATACGGTTGAATCGAATACATTCAGTACGATCCATTTTACATTATAGTCAAAATTGCTTGGTAGCTGTAGAAGTAAAAGCTTTCGTTTAACCACATTATCGAAATTGATAAGCTTGCAAGAGCTATGACTGCAGAGGAAAGACTCTGTTATATGCCAAATACAAGTAGTGCGGCGCCCTGTGTTTTCTTTGGTTCTCTGATTAGCCTGCCAGAGTTGTTAAGCATATCAACAGTATTTCATCGCTGTCTCAAGCAGAAAGTTGTCATTATATGTGCCCTCCGCGAGAAAGTGGTCGTTACATGCATTTTCACTTCCACGAAACGTGTTCACTACATCTACATGTAATCAGAAATTTCCGCATGGAACACCGAATCGAAGTAAACAATGTTGGATGCTGGAAGTAATTCGGCACAATTTATGGAATACGCGAACTCACTTGCAGGATTCAAACAACTCGCTATGGAAACTGTTATTTTGACTCGGTTGATTGCATGCCTCGCCTTCGACTCAGATATGCAAACTCTAAACATGTCAAAATAACAGTTTCCTAAGCTTCTTGCTGAAATACTCACTCGACTGATATCACAAAATTGACTTCCGCCGCATCCAATGTAATCTTTTGTTTTATTGAATCTATTACTTCTTCTGATCGAATCATTTACTTTGAATTCTTTTACTTCAATGCTTTGAACATGCATATTGCTACATAGAAGACTAAATTAGGTGAACTATTTCATTTATTTTTTGTCGTTCTTATTGATCACAGATGAGAGTGCCCTATGATGCCCTATGATCAAACGACGCGAATACCTTTCGAGGAAAAAAAAGTTTACCGCGTTAGGTTCAGATTTGGTGAAACCATCTCAAAATGTCCCGTCTGAGCTCGTTTGTCCCATGTTAAGTTAAAGAAGTGGAATGAATAAATCTTTCGGAATTAGAATCAATGAATCTTATAACTCTCACTCTAAGGAAAAGTGAATAGGGGAATGAATATAATACACTGAGGGACTGAGGGACAAATAAAATCATACCATTAGGGGAAGAACATGACTGTTTAAAGAAATATGGGTCACTATTGAAATATTTGTAGTGACGCAGGAGTGACCGAGTGACGTCTGAATGAAAATTTAAGAAAGACTTTTGACTGATTGAACATAGTCAACTTTGGGATAATCATAGAAATGCTTGCTTAATATCCAACAATACTTGGACTGATAAACCATGATCTACCTTCACTAAAAATAACATTATTTCCAATTGACAAAACGATGATATTATTGATAAACGTTTTAAAACATACAATTCTTCCATAAATATTTGTTTTCATTTTTTTATTTTAAAACCAAAATAATTCATTGAACGAACGGTCGAATTTTT
>JANTFA010155073.1:0-10826 GCA_026413405.1 Phytosciara flavipes
TTCGAAACCTAATGTTCGAGGTTCTATGACTTAAGTTCATTTAACGTCCTGTAACGGTTGCACATTTTAATGCAGAACATTTTGGCTTTGATTCATCACAGAGGTGTGGGCTCGTTGTGGTCAATATTTTTATGACTCTGGCTACAACGCCAACTCATCAATACTTCGATTTGAGTTTTCTTTTTTGCTCTACATGAAGTAGTAGATTCCTTTGGAAAGATTTCGAAATTTTATCGACCTCACCGTACACCTTTGTGGTGAAACTTCAGCCCAAAATGACAATAATTCTGCTGTTCAATCTCGAAACATTCAAATGTTATCATCACGCCACTAACAACCTCCTTTCCTTCTGTCCTTTTCAACTTATAGCTTGAGCCAGCCTACAAGAAAGCGCATGCCGCTATCCGTGCCGATCCATCTCATCAAAAATCGAAGAAAGCCGCACCCGCCACCGCCAAGAGATGGAACAAAGCTAAGCTCACCTTGGAGCAACGTAAGCAGTACGTTAGCGAACGTAAGGCCGCCTTCTTGGCTAAGCTTAAGGCTGAAGCTGATGCATAAACGGGTGGATATTTTTGATGAATCGATGGAATTTCTTTTCGTCTTTTTGTTTATAAAATAATTTTGTGTAACATCAATACTGACCTTTATAACCGAAAGAACTTGAATTGGAATTTAAAGATTTAACGAAAAATTGAAACAAAAGATTTTTTTTCAAATACATTTAAGAAAGAGAAAGAGAGAAGAACCGGGTAAAAGAAAGAAAAATGAGAGATTGGTGTGTCTGACATGTGGAGAAGTGTGTGGCACAATGAATTTTTCGTTTATTAAAGGAAGTTCCCTCAATGTGTTTCTCTGACGGGGGAACCGAAAATCAGATTAAATTCATTTCGTCCTTTACTCGAGACAATGTTTAAAGTTAAAATTTAATGGACGAACAGTTAAATTGACCGCACATTTGTTCAAGTAATAAAAGTTAAGTTAAATTTTGAAAAATTCTAAATTTTCGTGTTTGATTTTGAGTTGTTCAAGCAGAGGTACACATTGATTTGGTTTAACGAAGCGCGCTGCGTGATTTTTTTTTAGTGAAACAGCATACAAGCTCGGATGAAATTGGCTCATAGAGTCAACGCATCCCTTGGAATTGTACAGAATTGATTATTTACTGGCTTTAGTCAATTCTGCGGCAGAGTTTCTGCTCCATAACAGTGAAATTATACGATTGGATTCTTTACCTGTTGCCTTAAGGCGGTCTTTGGACCATTATACTTCTGTGTAAGAGAGGAATTTCGGCCGTCAATCCAAACTTCAAGCTCGCCAACTCTATGTAACCCCATACTTTCATGAAGGAACAATAAGAAAGTGTCCAATTTGTAAGTCAAATTCGGGTAAAAAAGGAAATCAAAATCGAATGGTTCAAGTCTCGTCCTTCAACTTAATGAAGTACACCCCTAATCATAAAGTGAAACTAAACACATTGAGGGAGCTCATTAGAAACGACAATGTGTGGAGGTAGTTTTCGGAACTGTAGGTGTTCAACGGCAATTTGGAAAAACTTTAACCAAATGAACTAAAAACGAAATCATTATTTGTCAACACACCGATTGGCCATACCTATAGTCTAGAGACGAGTGGGCATAGCAAATTTGGATGTGCACTGCCCAGACCATGCCGAAAAGTGGTTTACTGTAAAAACTGTGTAACTTGGCCACGCTTATTCTTGGAATTTTACAAAATTCTTTTGAATTTCGTCAGAATTCTTTTCTAAAATTCTCAGAAGTTTGTAGAATTCAAGTGAATTGGCATGGTCAAGTTACGCAGGCTTTACATCAAATACAATCTTTTTGATGCGTAACAGGGTCGTCTTAAGACTCAAATTTAGTCAGTGACTAAATTTAGATCATAAGTTTACATCAAATGCCCATGCCATCAAATCTACCCGCAATATTTGATGCCCATCGTTCTCATAGTATGGCCCACCCATGTGAATGTGACTTGGGCTGCCCACTCATCTCTAACCTAATCATCAATTTCCATTGATACATGTTCCATGCATAACTGCCGATCGACTACAGATCGCCGCACTGTATCCTGTGTGTATCCCATTTATTTTGTTAGTTGGTAGGAGGATGAGCAAAAGTTCAGGGACAATACAAGCTATCCAACTTGCTGGAATTGAATTCCTAGAACTGCGTACAGAACATAAACTCCCGACAGACTACTTCCACCTTACGCAAGACCTGAAAAATTTACGATGAGCGTCTCTCAGCATAACATTAGATGCTGAATGATTAGTAAGTTGCGTCGTGGCGGTTTAAGCCTGGGTTAATATGGACTGTGCAACTTTATCAAAAGTTTTGATCATCATTGATTAACGTCACTAACACAAAAAATTTAGACTTCGTGCGTTGCTTACTTCGGTTAATAGTCCAGTGTACGAACACACACTCTACGGCGATCTGTCCTTTTTAGTATTGAGGCGAGACTATTTGATTTCGGTAAGCTTACCAGAAAAGTAGCTTCGATTCTACAATAAACTTGTCAGCAGTGTTGATCGGAGAAATTCATTGACGCGAAAATTTCAGGTTTATTGATTTTATGAGTAGTCATCAACTTATGACATGGCCACCGGTCGAAATTGGACAGGAAAAGTTTAAGCGCGAGCATAAATATTGTGAACTGTGCTACGATTTTTGTGTTTTGATGTGATGTTCGTTTACTTTAGCATCACTTATACGTCTGTGTACTTCCAGATTATATATAGTCAACTCCCTCTTTAATGAACATGTACTCCCTTGAAAGTTCATTATAGAGAGAGTTGACTGTATTTACTTAGTTTGAGGATATATTTTCAACTGAACGACCCATTAATATGACACCGTAAACGTTTCATAGCAGACGCTATTTTTCTCTTGACTGAAAGTCAAGGGTCTCACGCCATTAAACGTCAGAGTCGTATCGGTAAAACCAATCGGACCAAATTGGTGTGCTCTGGGGTGGGAAAAGAAAATACTGGAAATTTATGAATTTTCATCACTACGATGAGTTGAGTAAATAACGGTCTTTGCGGATGTGTAATAAATGTTGGACGTTTCGCCCTAGATCAGACATGAATCTGAGTCAAATATGATTCTTTTTGCGTTACCTTCACCCTGTCACGGGTTGAATATATTTTATATAAAATAGTGTGACGCAATATGTGAACAGCCCCTTATTCCTAACACAAAATATAAATACCAAAAATTGAATGCAAACTCTAAGTCCATCTCAGTTACACAATGACTCACATTTTCAGTTAAACGTAGCTCCCTCCATTATGTTGCACACATATTGAGTTATTTGCTTCAAGTGAGAGCTAGCAGTGAGTTCGAAACAATTTCCATCAGTGCGCGCAGAAACATTGTTGATAAGGAAATCTGACAACGTTACAACAATGAATTCAGCTAAAAGTGTGGATCCATAATTTATCTGATGGGTTTATAATGTGTGCATACAACCTTTGATAAGCTCAACTACAAACATAATTTCGTTCTAAGAAAATTTTGAAGGAAAGTGAGAGGGTCTTCCATTCTGAACATTACTGGAGGGTATTCGACTTTGGACAGCCATAGAGAATGGACGTTGGAGGGTGGGAGGGGACAAAAATTCCGAAACTTTTGGTGGACATCATTTATGGGTAGCCATTATAACGTGCAAATGGCTGGCTGAATTGCAGCAGACAATTTCAGATTATAATATACCTTCTCAGAGTAGCCCATCCACAGTCCTAATCTTCCACTGTTTTATGATGTTTGAGTAATCCAAAAAGAATGAGTTTTAAAATAAAATTGGTTTTTTATGCAAACTACGGCAGCCAGTCTAGGGAATTTCAGAATTTTGTTTTGAATTTTTGGGAATTTCCTCATGTTGTTAGATAAGCGCAAGTAGAACATCAATCGCGAATCAACTCAATTCATTTTAATTCGGAAAGCACAACGTAATACCTCACGAAATGTACTTGCTTCTCTTAATTGTTTTCTGTACGACGTCAATGTGCAACGGTGATATTGCAAGTAAATTAGAAAAACGATACAACGATGACAAAATGGAATGCGAGAAAGATGGAGAAATCAAACCAGCGTACCAATGTTCTGGACTTATAATTCGAGGTATCAATACCAAAAATCAATTGGAATTTCCATGGGGCTTAAAGCCGGAAAATAAAGACCGTGAATCGTTTTCGATGGCATTTTTGCGAAAAGACACAAGATTCAAAAGTTTCCCGCGTGACTATGACAGTGGTTTCATCATTTACCCACATTTGGAAACGAAAGCGCAGAAGAATACATACAAAGTGTTTTGCGCATTTCCGGTGGATGCACATTCGGACGGTCGCAAAGGTCATGGATGTGGACAGTCGCTAAGTGATCCATCTGGAACCAGTAAACATTGCGACTCACAAGGAATTGACGCATTCAAGAAATGGCTTGCTCATTATGAAAAAATCGAAAGTGGTGGGAATAGTTTTGTTACAAGACAATGCGCTTTTGATATGACCATAGACAGAGCAGCTGCCGATTTCGCTCTGACAATTAAAGCAACCACCTATCTGCGTGATAATTCTGACAAATATTCGTACAGAAATAATGAACTTGTATTTCACAGCTGGAATGCATCCAACGCAGTAAAGCTACCAATCGAAGCATTCTTCTACTTAATCGGTTTCCCAAATGCTTATGGAAGAGCATCGAAATACCAAGACAAATACTATCAAAGCTCTGGCGGTGAAATTGTACCTATTGTTGGAATTGAATTACCTACTAAAAGTAGCCCGGAAATCCGCATCAAATATAAGTATCGTACTCCGGACAATCATTGGCCAGTTCCACCCATGCCAATTCCACCCATGTCAATTCCATCCATGCCAATTCCACCCATGCCAATTCCATCCATGCCAATTCCATACATGCCAAGTCAGAACACACAAGGACGTTGGCGCCGAATTCACCACTGGCCATCAAGTCAGAATACACAAGGGCCTTGGCGCCGAATTCATCACATGCCAAGACAGAATGCACATGGGCGTTGGCTCCGAATTCCACACATGCCAAGTCAGAATACACAAGGACGTTGGCATCCACCAATTCAACCTCAATTTTTGCCATTTAACTAACTTTTTATGCGACCACCCCCATCTCAGGCCAATTGTTCATTTCTTTATATGAAAATATCAATAACAAAATCAATACTCAAAATGTGAACACCTGCGTATCGTATTTTTTTCATTTATTTTAGTTCCCTGGCACCTCCAGAATGATATTTATCAATTCGAAGAAAACAGCCGGCTAATAACAAAGTCTCTAAGGATTAAATTCAGGTACAAACCACGGAGCGCCATTCGATCCCGTATGCCTAGCGCGTACATTACTTACGTAGCCCTAGCATCTACGCAACTTAATGCAAACAAGTTTTATGAGCATAATGCAAGGTGGACAGCCTTAAATTGTTTCATAGAGTCCTAAGTAGTGGCCTTAGTCTAGTCCGAATCCATTTTTAACAAAAATACAACTCTGGCTATATTTGCCTTTAAATGAAACAAAAATCTTAAAAATCGAGTGAGATATTTACGCAAGAAAACACTTAGGGTCAATCCACTCCACTTACGATCCACTGACTCAATTTCAATAATCTTTTTTTCATGCAGGCGTTCAGAAGCAGTCCAATCGGGGTACGGGCTAGGTCGTTGTAATTCGAGTTTTAAACTAACGAGGCAAATGTTGAATAATAATCTAAAATTAATTAATTGGGCAGGAAATAGTTCCGAAACAACAAATGAGCTTTGAGTCTCCAGTTTCTAAGTGCACAATACAAGGCATTGAACAACAAGGCATTGGACCCGCAAATTGAAAGCTTCGCCATAATCCACTGCAACCCCAACACATTGAAAGCACTTTAAATAGGAAATGACTATTTCAATCGGATTCCGTCTGGTGATTTCAAAAGATTTTTACATCTTAAAAGGTCGCTGTAGTAACCAATCAAGTTGGTGTTGCGAAAATCAAGCATCAAATTGAGTCAGACGAAGGAAACTTGAACTTTTGCTTCGGTGAGGAATTCCGAGAAAGACGATAAAAATTGCCCTAACAATCGCAAAAATGTAGATCATCCTCACTAATTTTTGCCATTTTTCGTATAGTGTAGCCTAGCAACCGTTGATTGGATGCTCGTATTTAGTCAATAACAGTTGGGTGTAACAGCAAAAATAAATCAAAGAAAATAAGGAAAGATGGTTCGTAGTGAGTACTCGCATAATAATGGAATAAATTTTCTTTTCGTTGAACTCAATTTATTTTATTCTGCATCAAATCAGTTACCGAACAATTAATTCGAAAGAAATCCGAACACAATGAGCTGATCATTGGCACATTGGAAGAATTGTCTCTGCATCAGGAGGATATTGAACAAATCGAACATTTGCAAAACTGGTGTCGAAATTTGAAAATTCTGTTGCTTCAAAATAATTTGATTCCGAAAATCGAAAACATTTACAAATTGAAGAATTTGGAGTATTTGAATTTGGCTGTGAATAACGTTGAACGGATTGAAAATTTGGAAGAATTGGAATCACTGGAAAAGTTGGACTTGACACTAAATTTCATTGGCATTTTGACGAGTGTTGACTGCTTGACGGAAAACTACAATTTGAAACATTTGACATTGACTGGCAATCCTTGCACAGATTTCGAAGGATACAGGGACTACGTGATTGTTACCTTACCGCAACTAGACACTCTTGATGGCATAGACATCAAACGAAGTGACAGAATCTTAGCAAGTAAAAACTTTGCAGAAAAACGAGCGAAGATTTTCCAATTAGAAACGGAATATTGCATTCGGAGAGATGAACAGAAGATTCGAATTAACGAACAACGAGAACTGGAAGCGCTGGAAAATGCCCATCTGAATGACGAACAGATTGATGAAAAGTTAGTTTGAGAGTCTGATGATTGGTCGTGATTATGCGTTAACAGAAATGATTTACAGATTTTGGAAGAAAACGAGTGAACATTGCCCGGAAACCAGAATAGAGATCTCCAACCAGCAACGGAAAGTCAAGAAATCATCGGAGAAACAGAAAACCGACCAACCGAAACGCGTGCGAAAATTATTTGCAGATTGTGGCCGTCCATTTAATATAAATGAAGCTCGCATCCCGTTCCGAATGATCGACGAAAGAGACCGATATGAACTCAATGTGGAAGTGTACAGGTATGCTACGAAAGGCAAAGCACAAAGAAAGCTTTACTTTGTGTGCCGCGGAAAACCTTAATTTTCTCTCCCTCATTCAAAAAACAGATTCTTGGACACATCGTTGATGCAAGTAGACGTTGAAACGAATTACGTTAGGGTCACCATTAAAGGAAAGGTTTTTCAAGTAGCTGTAAAAGACGAAATCCAAATTGAAAAATCAACATCTCAGCGATCAATGACCACTGGACATTTGTTGATTGTAATGCCAAAGCTCAATTACAAAGCGCCCATTCAAACGGATAATAGAAAGGACGCCATTCACTCCAATTCCAATGGTACGCATTTTCCAATTTCAATTGACACGAATCTAAAACGTAGACAGTGTCCATACATTACCACCACACACTCCCTGTAGATTGTGTGGTTGTGGTGCATGAGACTGTTTACTGAAACCCATTGACGAATGATTCATTCAATATTTCCATCACAATGTAGCGTCTCTAATACAACTGTTTATAATTTCGTTCTTTAAAATACACAGGGTCGGTGCTTCATAATGAAACGGTCGACTATAAAAATATTGTTAGCAAAAATTCAGCAAACATCAACACCTCCAATGAATTTGAAGACACCGAGATTCCATCGTTGATATGAATCAGATAGACTGATGAGAAGGATTTATTTTCTGGTCAGCATTTTACTGTAAATAAAATTTCTTACTTTTTGGAAGTGCAAAACGAGTCCAAAATGGATTGCTCGATTTGAAATGTTTGTATAAAATTGCTTGATGTGCGATTCAGTACTATGACAATAAATCTGTAACGCGAAATTGGCATGGAGAAATATTGTTTCAGAGTCCGTTTGGTGTTTGCCTAGAAATCATCTGTTACTGTGGTACGAAGAAACTTTTGGGTGAGTTAAAGTGAACTAAGTGAAATAGAAGATAGAAATAATATTGAATCGCCAACGACTTGTTTTCCTTAAGTTAAAGTTGTGGTGCTCATCGTCTTTTCAAGGAAGAACGACAGGCGATAGAAACAACTTTGATTCTGCAAAGTTAATTATTCCGGAAAAATAAATTCCCAAAAATTTGCTTTAAAATCAACTTTGAAGTGCGCGAGAAACCTGCTTTTGATCTCTAAACTTTGTTCACACAACAAACTAGTGCCACAAGAACACTAATCTATTTTCAAAAATAATTTGCTGAGACAATGCGTTGGATCAAGACAACTCTCTAGCAAAGTCATAAATGTCTGCTTTCGATGTCTCTAATTTTGTGCTAGAAGGTTGCCTTGTTTGAACAAACGAAGTAACAAATTTAATCGTTAAATAACGATTTTATGGCTTTAAGCTTTGCGTTACATTGCTGTTTGATACACTTGCCGTTTCCAAAAGCTTTCAAGTTGTCTGAAGAAATTCCTGAAATTCTCGAAACTGTTCATGAATAACACTTAACGCCGCAAAAAGTTTAAAGCTCAGGCATAATTCTAAGATTGAATTGTGTTCCCAATATCTCACCGTTTTTAGACCCGTACGAAGTACGAGGGTCTCTTGCCTTTACTCTTACGTTCGTAACACGTCGATTTCGAATCCCGAAGTAAGGGCAAACCTTCTGGGGTCACACTCAAATCAGTATTTAAAAAATGTCCGTCTGTCTGTCGGTCGGTCTCTCATCACGATAACTTGAGTAAAAGCAAAGCAATCTTGATGTGACTTGTTTTCCTCGATTTGTTTTCGATAAGGCAAGTTCCAAGTTCGAAGATGAGCTAAATCGGTCGATCCATTCCAAAGTTATTGTTAAAATAGGGCTATTTTCGAGGTCTGGTCGAGGTTTCTCGCATATATTACCGGCGGTATTGCTCGCACAAAGTTCATAGATGGTGCAAATGGAAGGTATTGATTGATTGGTGTAATTAATCAGGAAAAAAAAGTTTGTCCAAATCGGATCTTGGGCACGGAAGTTAGAGCACATAGAGTGGGCTTAATTTGAGCTACTCAGCCGTACAGTCAATTCCATCCGATTTTCATGATCTTTTTTTTGTTCGAAAGGTAAAGACGACCGTGAAGTGTTATTACTGTTTTGGTGACCCAAAAAAATGGCCGCCAGCCGCCATTTCGGATTTCAGTGTTTTTTGTCTATATCTCAAGTAAATGCCACCTGACTTTGATGAATTTTTTTCAAAGTTCAATTTATAAATCAGACTTCAGACTGGGCTGTCGAAATCGCTGTCAGCTCTACTCGTACGGTCCCCCTTATGTTTAGACTTTGAATTAACTTTTAGGTTTTTCATAAAACTTTGATGTTCTAATTTTATCACTCTTATTTACCTCTTTTCACATAGGAAAATGGACGATAAAGTGTCGTATAAATCATTCGAACAAGGAGCAAATGGTTCATCAACTCCTAGAAGACCAGTCTATGAGAAATATTTGAGATATGACCAAATACTACGCCAGATTAAGGGTCGACCACCGATTGACAGATACAAATTCCAATATCAATAAATTTCGAACATTTTTTTCGATCAACTAAATAAATTTTATGGACGAAAGAATCTGGCAAAATTTTTTGTTAGAAGTAAAAGATCAATCTCTTGTCGATGATTAGAAGAAGTTACAAACTCGATGACTATACCGGGATACACCTAAATCTGGTTCAAGCAACGTCTACATTCGGTTTTTTCATCGAATATATGGAAACTTCAAGACCATCAATGAAAATGCGTGCCTCCTGTATTTCTCAAAAGTCGTCGCGACGTCTCGTTTTGTTGTGGTATCGAGGTTGCTTGTATTCTTCGTGGCACAATTCAATTGTAGACGTAATTTAAGGCAAGGTAAGGAAGTTTGAGCAATTTACATAGCCGAAAAATACGTAAACTTAACGAACGTGGTAAGAAAATGTCTTGGGTGGTTCATGTTTTATGATCTTCTCGTTTCAAAATATGTCTAAACCAAGAATGTTTTATTTAGGGGCAAATATGGTATTGTGATGGCGTCGAGGAAATTCTGAAAAATGGGTTTGGCTTCTAGGGCCGAATACCTTTCTAGGCATGTGTCAAAAAAGCCAATAAAAAATGCGTCTGGCGGAGATGGGTCGTTTTTCAAAAGATTCTCTCGCATCGAAATGTTCCAGTCAGTCAGTGAGTATTTTGACGATTTCTTAGGCTGTTGCCAGTTTGTAGATTCAGTTCGATCAAACGTTTTACTTCTTGCTGTCACTCTTGTATGCTCAGGCAATATAACAACAATAGTGCAACTTTGTTACTTTTACAGTCAGTAAAACTGAACCGTTTAGGTGGCAGTGTCAATTGCTAATCTTAATCGGAAGAAAACATTGACCACAACCCTTTGAACTTGTAGACCCTTGAATCTTAATAGGTAGGGAATAGACCTTACCATTAATTTTCCGGAAAATGGGTTCTGCACTGGAGTTATGTAAAGTCTGTGTGTAATATGGAGAGTCTTATAGATTATCAATCAAGACGATACGACACGATCGTATACACAGCCAATGTTCTCGCTTTCTATATAAATTAGTTTTTATTTTCAATAATTAATAAATGCCTTTACAAAGTCTATTCCTAGGATGATACAAA
>JANTFA010155084.1:0-20609 GCA_026413405.1 Phytosciara flavipes
TCTTTACATTAACTTGAGTGAAAAAGTAGCCTCGAAGGTCTGATGTACTTTTGGTACACCACATCATTTTTTCATTCCATTTCATACATTCCATATGAAAATTGTTTTTTTGCATTTTGAAATATTTTGTCTACGGATTGCCACGAGCCATTTCATACATTCCATATGAAACATGATTTTTTGTCACACTCGTTGCATTTTTCTTTTTGGATTTACTGAAACGTACCAAATTCACAGCCGACTTCAAAAGAAACTTATTGTAAACTTGCTTCATAGTTTAATAAATATTAACTTCTGATCGGCTGGCACAATCAAAATAAAAATATATGAAGGTTCCTTTACATAGATGAATCAAATAACTGCATCGTTTTAAATCGTTTTAGTTGCGTTTTAAATTGATAATTACTATCACTTGAGAAAAAAAAATTTCTTGAAAATGCCAACATTCAATATGGCCGAACTCTCTCTTGGCATATAAACTAAGATATCATTTAAAATGTACTACTTCTATAAGTTGATAAGTAGTTATCATATCTCAAGCACCATGTATAAAGACTGAAATGGTACACATATACATTGATCATCACAGTAAGCCACTTTAATCAGCAAAAAAAATAATTTAACAGTAGAAATAAAGTTTTTCTGGAACAACTTCCAGATCCCTGGCCAACTTCGAACTTAATCTGAAGAATTAAATTCTACAAATTAAAAAAAAGAATCATACAAATTGGTTGAGAATTACTCAAGTTATCGTGCCCCCCAATAAAAAGCGTTACATGAATTAACGTTTTTTTCATAACCTTTCACACAACGTATTTTCTGCTGTAAGACTTTCAGTCAAGGCAATAAGTTAATTTGAACAGTTATATTTTGATCATATGAAGTAGTAGATCAAATCAAAATACTGTTCAGATACTGTACTAAATATTTCGATAAATGAATACAACGGCACAAAACAGAGTCCATCGCTTACATATATCGCTTGTCCATAACAGATTACTAGAACTATACGAAAAGATGGAGATTTTCTGGGGCGATAGGTAGACGGAAACTGTAAATTTAAGTAAAATTTCATTTGATACAAACAATAAAACTTTATATTTGAGACAACCTTAACTATTAATCATGTAAATAAGTAAGAATTTCATTTAATCAACTGATGACAATGATACCAAAACGAATTATATGTTTTTAATAAATTATTTGGCTGGGTCTGATTTTTGCGATACTTCCTGAAATGCTTGAAACGATTTGTTAGTGCCCCCTACCCATTTCACTTCGAGAAATTGGCGCGAGAAATTGAATACTGAGTTCGCAGTTCGCCGTTTTGGGGTCTTCGTTTTAATATTGCGCATGCGCGCTGAGGGATGATCAAAACGGAGACCCAAAACTACGAATGGAGCATTAACTTTCACTAAGTTATTCCACATGAATCTCCTTTTCGAATTTAATGAAAGGAATCTAGTCGTTTAGAAATTCGTCACTAATATAGGTGATGAGAGAGAGAGGAAATGATAGAATTTTCCATTGTAAAACAATTTTTTGTGAAAGAATGAGAAAGCTAGACCTTGCGTAGAAAAATTCAGTTCAACATTGATCGATTAAAAGCGCGTACAATTCGACATTATTTGAAGCGAAGAGTGTCTTTCGTCAGGATTTACCATAAAAATCTAGTCCACAAATAAAATCGTGAAAAAATAAACAGAATCGTAAATCTCAGTTGTTTTTTTTCAGCCAAGACATTCTTTGAATCGGAGCCATAATGACACGTGGCATAATGGAAAGAGAATTATTATCAGAGATTTTTAATGTTACGAATTGGCAACGGGCAATTCGACTATCATATGAGTGAAAGTGTACATTGGAAACAAATGCAGAACATTTTCGATTTTGCCCTGCCGTGGGATTGAACCTGGGTGAAACTGTGATCGGCAGCTGCTCGTTTAAACTCTTAAAATCTGAAGTCAGCTCTCTTCGCAGACATTGCAAATGGCTTGGTACCAGACATAGGGTTGCTTAAAACGCATGATTTAAATTTATCATTTGACTTTATTTCAAACTGAATTCTTCAATGTATTTCATTACACTGCATTCAAATGACCATCAATGATTTTCCATTCTTCAAATTAAAAACAAAAGTAAGTTTGATAGAAAAAAGAGAAACTGAGGGAAAATTAGGCAAGCGGACAAGCAAAATAAAATTTAAGGAATTCTGTGGCACACATCTATAGCTTAACTGTAAATGTATTTTAACATCAGTCTGTCTAAATCGGTGAACTCAGCACGAGGACCTTTATGTTTAATGCGACGTTCTTTTACCGAAATGAGAGGATTGTTAATAATTTCAGTCTGAGTTCGTATAACTTCAACTGAACCACAATCTTCATTCAGCTTTCCAATTATAGGATTTGATGACACACTGCTGATGTAGACTTTCAATTTACGCGTTTCGGTGCCAGAGCAGGTGATATTTCTTAGCCGATACACATGGTGGACAACATTATCAATGGCACGGTTGTAGGATGTATCGTAGTAGAAGAAAACACTTTCCAATTTCGGTGTCAGCTTCATCCAATCAATGGTAGTGTCGTGATTCAACTGCAGCACTTTCAAATTCGTGCAATTGAAAATAAATTCATGAAGGAGGGGTCCGGTAAATCGGATGTCGTCAATCGCTTCAACCGACAGAAAGTACAGCCCCTCGATGTATGGTGAAAGTAGTTTCCATTTATCGAAATGCTGGCACATATAGTATCGAGATGCTTCATTACATTTCATGTGCAATCTCATACCGGGCTGTCGCTTGCAAAGAACAAGCAAACATTCGAATGTGTCTGAACACTCGTGTTTCACGTGATTGAAACAGTCGAAATCGATGAACAATTCGTCGACACGAATTTGTGAATCCTTGAGCTGCTCAATTGTCGCGTGTAATGTTGCCAATAGCGAAAACTGCTGAATGGTCGGATTTCCATCGAACAATGCCTTCAATTGGGCACCTGGAAACGTATTCTCATACCATGCGAAATATTCCAACTTCGGATACTTATTCTCCATCCAACGAAGATCAACGCTACTAGTTTTCTCATACGTTTGACGAAATGTTAACTTCTTCATGTTCGACATGAATTGCAGCATACTCTCATACACGTCACCGTCAATGTCCATTCCTGTAAACGTGACCGATTCGATATCTCGAACAATGCCACTCATTGCAATACCATGAGATCCCATCAATTTTGCTTCCCATTTTTTGAATTCAAGTGATTTGATTGGGCAGCCACTGTCGTTGTACAATTCGCACAGCGTGATCAAGTTTTCCGTTGGATCTTTGCCGAATGAAAGAGTCACATTCGGAATGTATTTGGTGAAATATTTGGCATATTTCTCTTGTAGTCCTTGGAGTACTTTGCCTTTGTCCGAAATATCGTCGATTACAATAGCTTTGTTCGGATAGCGACGACAAAACACGTCTGCACTCAGAGCTTCAAGCCGGGTGCTTGTCTGGCTCACTGCATACAACTCCGCGAGCGGCAAGAGTTCAAAAATCGCCAAACAGCAAAAATCATTGAGTGACGTCAGCGATGTGCCTGTATCCTCCTCCTCATTACGTTGCGTTTCCTTTTGTTCAGCCATGTTGGTCACTATAGATCTGTTGAGAAAGTTTTAAGGTTCAGTTAATTCGGGTTGAAATTAAGCTTGGAATGGTAACTCGGTGCGTTATTTTGAAGTAATAGAATACTTGGTTGTATTAAGGTAAGGTAATCTGACAAGCAATTAACTCTTCTAAGACCCGCTTAGAATGTTTTTAACGTCTGGTTGTAAGAAAGAATTAAAAGAGCAATAGTTTCGATGTCATGCGTTTTTATTATTTATGCCCAAAAAATGACAGAAAGCAACGTTGTATGCTGTGTATACTGTTGTCACTGTTGTGCAGGTAGCGCTATCTGTTATTTCTACTGATAAACAGTATCATACCTTTGAAATTCTTTTTTACACTTTGTGAATGCATTTCTGACCATTGGTGGGCTTGAACTAGCAACCTCTGGGCACTTATCCAACTCTACCATTGAGACGAGCGAAAATGAAATCATTTCAGATGTTTTTGGGCCAAATTTAAAGTTAAGTCATACTGTCACCATAATTCATGTCTTTACTTGCTCACAGGCTCGCATGAATATTGTTGCCACAGATTATCAGCTATTCTAACCTGTCCAAGCCAAGAGTCGTTCATAATGACGTCACTCGTCACGCAAACAATGTCCAAAATTGACCCAAATTTGTTGGTACCGTCTTGAATTTCCCCCTCTTCTACAGCGTGGCGTCATTTATGAACGACACCCAAGGGTAATACACATTAGCCATTGCCTTCAACATTTCCAACATTTTTGCAATGATTGTTACGATTGTTAGATTTCCAACATTAAGGCGACATCGGCAGCTACTACAACGCACTCCAAGCAAAAGTGATCTCAGTCAACACAGTGTGTTTTGAGGCTGTTTAATTGAGCCATGAGAGTTAAAGTGTTCCGAATTTAGCTGTTCATCATTCCCTGCAGGTGGCAGAAAATTACCTTTCGATTATTCAAAAAAACGCGCCAAATCGAGCTTTCACTCGCTGTGCGAAAAAGCATTCCTTCTTTCGAAAATCGAAAATATGACAAACTGTCACGAACTGTCACAAACCCAGAGATATAGGAACCAGATAGTGCATGCGACTTGTAAATGCTTTAGTTGTGTAATTTTGGACCGTGTCAATAAAAGAAGGTCTCGAAACCTAGTCACCCGAACAAATCACATTGAATCATGTCAAACATTATTTGGTCCAAACTTTCCACGACAAGACATGCAGCCAACAACGTAAGTCAATCCTATCTGGGAAAATATGTTATCAACCGGCACACAGTCGATTTTATTAGTGGGCAATTTGATACACAAAATAATCTTGAATTGCCAAACGATTAAAGTCCAAAAATAATCTTATGTGTGAATTGTCACTTACATTTTAGCTGATCAAATCACAAAGACGTTTCCTGAACTTGTTGGAATACCAGAGCAAAGGACTGCTGGAAGAAAGTGGCGTTGCGATACAACGATTTCGGGTGCTTGAAGGCAGTCAAGACGATTTAAAAGTCCTGGACCAATTCAGTAATGTTGAATCATTTTCTATACTAAACTTGTAAAGCATTCAGTAGCTGTTGTTAGTTGTCTCTAGTTCATGGCTTGGACTGTTCATTGCGAATCTTTTTCAAAACCACAACATTAATCACAACGCTCTGAATATGTAAACCCTAGAATCTTATTAGGTAATTAATTTTCCGGAGCATAGGTTTCGTACTGGATCTAGGCACAGCTCCAAATCATCATGTCAAGTCCGAGTCTAAACTAATAGAACATCCAAACAATACGACCATCGTATTCGTCAGATGGTTGCAGATACTTGCAGCCACTAATACCTAATGACATGTATGTCAGCTCCGGGTTGAAATATCTAGTTGAACGAGAAGTTCACCAGATTTTAGGTTTTAGCCTGACTAGCCATAAAAATTTTCCAGTCGCTCCTTTCCAATTGCAATCTATACCCTTCATTGTTATCACATTCAGCAGCAGCAGCTCCGCGTAACTAATTTCGGATTTGCATTTTTCAGAGGTGCCAGAGTACGTGGTTAAAGCACAAATTTTGGCAGGAGGTCGCGGTAAAGGTCACTTCTCCAATGGATTTAAAGGTGGTGTTCATATCACAAAAAAGTAATTGTCCCCTTGCCCCTTGTTCCCATTGTCACACCATACTAAAATTCCATTTTTCGTGCAGCGCTGACGAAGTATTGTCGCTGGTTGACAAAATGGTCGGACAGAAGCTAATCACAAAGCAAACACCAGAGGATGGAATACTCGTAAAAAAGGTGATGGTTGCCAGCAGCGTGAATATCGTTCGCGAAACGTACCTGTGCATCGTAATGGACCGAGAAAGCAATGGACCGGTTCTGGTTGCGAGCCCAGCTGGTGGCATGGACATTGAAGCTGTTGCAGAAGAGACTCCCGACAAAATCAAAAAAGTGCCCATCGACATTTCCAAAGGACTGACACAAGCCGAATGCAAAGACATTGCCGAATTTCTGGAATTCAAAGGAAATTTGGTCGCAAAGGCTGCGGATGAAATACAGAAATTGTGGAAATTGTTCCTGAAAGTGGATGCCGTTCAAATTGAAATCAATCCATTGGCTGAAACCGACGATGGACAGGTCATATCCGTCGATGCTAAATTGAATTTCGACGACAATGCACAATTCCGACAGAAAGACATTTTTGACATGGACGACGCAAGTGAAACTGATCCGAGAGAAGTGGAGGCGGCCAAATACAATTTAAACTACGTCGCTATGGACGGCAACATTGGCTGTTTGGTGAACGGTGCTGGTTTGGCAATGGCAACCATGGATATTATCAAATTGCACGGCAGCAGTCCGGCCAATTTCTTGGATGTTGGTGGCAATGTTAAGGAGGATCAAGTTCTGCGTGCGTTCCAAATTCTCTTGTCGGACAAAAATGTGAAAGGAATTTTGGTGAACGTTTTTGGCGGTATTGTCAATTGTGCGACGATTGCAAATGGCATCGTTAATGCATCGAAGACGATCAATTTGAAGGTGCCACTGGTCGTTCGATTGGAGGGTACGAATGTGGTTGAGGCTAAGCGTATTCTGAAGGAATCTGGATTGCCCATCAAGTCGGCTACTGATCTGGATGATGCCGCTTCAAGTATCGTTGCGGCTATACAATAAAACTGGTGAAGAGTTTGTTGGCATTGCATTATGTCAAACGGGACAGACGACGTAAGGCAGTAGGTAGCTACATAATATCTATCATCATTCACTTCAGTTAAAGTAAAATCAGGCATTTTGTTGGCGAACGAAATATGTTGTTAAAGTTGTACCGAAATAAAAGACATTTCTTGGATGTAATGTTATCCGCCGCTCATCTTTTCCTTAATTCAATTTCATATAGACGACCTTGGCTTAGTGGATACTCTGGATGGAGTACTGATAAGTTATTCTGTTTCTCCATTCGCGTAAGTACGTCAACATAACTACAGCAAACACAGACATTAAAAAGCTTACCCTTGCATTCGATTTGGCAATATCAATGAAACTTAACTCCGTTGTTGGTAGAGTCAATTTATTTCATTGCATCGTATGAACTTCATCGGTCATCCTCGGCATCGAATACTGTTTGAGAGTCAACCACACTCGTACACAATAACAGTGTCTTCATCGACTTCATTATATTTTCTGTGTGTGAAAGCTTCACAGTCAAAAGCTTAATCATTATTCAGTTTATAATTTAAAGTGGATGGCGCTAGTGAGACTAAAATTTTTATAAGACTCTTCACTGTGCATACATTATGCCTGTGAGTTGCATTAATAATTAGGATTTCTTTTGATGAAGTCAAGTGAGAAATAAATTAATTTTTACAAAATGAATAATTAGAACGGTTCTTCAGAGTGCAACATATATGTTTTGATGATATATGAGCGCAGTTGCACACATTCCAAAATTAAATATTTCGCCGCAATTTGTGTGATACTAATGCTGTAGTCATTTCGAGGCTAACTATATGACTCGGCTCGTGACTAACGGAGTTGGGTCTTGAAATAGCTCGGAATCGGCGCGACTTTTCTTAGAGCCACTTTTTCATGGAACCTTATCTGGTATACTTTCGAATGAATCATCTAAAAAACATTAATTGATTTCGAGATATTTTGGTTCAAAGTTTGCAGGTCACGGGACAAGGTCGTGGATTGACCACATGTACAAAAAATGAAGATTTCTTTAAAAACTTTTTTGAAATGTACAAATCACGTCACATGGCTATATACAGTGATGTCTACATGAAAATGTGACGGGTTAATTGGATGTAATTGGATGTTTCCAAGAATGAGCTGAGTCAACCCTCACACTTTTGCTACCAAATTTTCACAAAGAGTTTTTCGCAACTCTTCTCAGAGATTTCCAACCCAAAAATGATACTCAACCCACCAGAGAATAAAGATGGAATTCGATTATGTCGCAGAAAAGCGATTTTTCAATGTTTCTGTCGATTGGTTGAAATCGTTTAAGATTCATGGTGTATCGTCCACATACACAAAGGCTTTCGTCGATGCTGTACGAGCCCATTCGTTATTTCCCGATTTATCCACCAAGATGAAACTGATGGCACGGTATCTCCAATAATTATGTCGGGAGCTACTTTTTCTAAGAGTGAGAGGCGCTATTTTTTGACAAATTTGCACAAGGAAAATGACAAACCGAAGAAAATTTGGAGAAAAAATTTCGAAAAGTGAGCTGGGACAAAGGGTGAAAATAGTTGGATTTTCAATGAAAAATTTGGTGATAAATTAGTTCTTTGAGTTCTTTTGCCTTATTCATACAAGAGTGCCCATCGAATGTTAAGAAAATCTGTTAAAAATCTTCAAAATTAAACTTGAAAACCGAAGCGGTACAAAGGGCTGTGACACCAGTTCCATTCGTTGCCGCAAATATACGATTTTCAAATATCACATCTGTTACACGAAAGTTATCACACGAATTTCCACAGATCAAGCTAAGGAGTGGTAAATCTGTCCATGGTGTACCTGGCTAGCTTCATATGGAGGGATCTGTGTCTTCACTTCTTAAAGTGACAACATTTTCACAATTTGCATAATATCTACCCATCACATTTTTATCCCTATCTCGAATCTCTGTAGAAAGCTTTGGGAACGATATTAGCGAGGGGGAATTTACTCCCAAAAACAACCTGAATTGACATTCTGACTTCGTATGGAGTTAAGAGTAATGATATGACCCTGACTTCCCATGACTTTGTATGTTGGCTTTTGGAACCTTGTGACCTGACTGTAGGAAGTAGTCTCTCCGCCTGATATTAGCGACCTTCCTCGCAATTCTATGGGAATTGGAACCTTTGGGAATTAGCAGAATAAGTTCTTCATTAAGACTTAAGCTATCGGTTTTTGGGTCCAAGTTTCATCTATGGTCTGCGCAATGGTTCCGCCATAACTTGAAGTATTGATAAAAGAACAAAACTAAAACTACAGATGGTCGTAATATTTCTGTTTATTCGTCAGTTATATACCAATACAGATCAGTAGAATAATTTCACTCTAACGAAGCATTAAAAAAGCTTTTCAATATTCTTCATATTACTAAAGTAAAATTTTACAATTGGTGATTACTGATTTGCCACACAGGCCAATTGCCAATACGATTCAATGTTGTGAAAATTATTCATTTTGTCGAATTGACGGTAGAAAGATATCGTGAACGTCTTTCACATGTACATGTTTGTTGCATATCGGACACGCAGCTCGGATTTTCAACGATTCGATAATACACTTCCGGCAAAAAAGATGTCCACACGGTGTTGACGAAATGGGTCGTTCAATCATGTTTTCGTAACATAAAATGCATTCCATTACTATTTTCTTGGCATTTGGTGCACCCATCGATGGGTCGTCGTTGATGTGCTCCGACATTACTACTTCCAGTGTTAAGGAGTCGTTCCGTACGTATTCGTGTGGGCTTTCATATAGCTCGTGCAAGGGTATAAGTCGTGAACTGAAGCTCAACCGCTTCGATGAAACCCTGTCTGCAATCTTTTCGACATTCTTTCCGCCTTTTCGGTGTGACAGTAATCGGAACATTATTTGCATTTTGTATTTGGTGGATACGGTGGATGACTCAATACTTTCGCTGGTTAACCAGATGCCAAGGTACCCGTATTTGTCTGCATCAATTTCTTTCTTCGTTAGTGGATACCGTTTGGATATGGTCAGTTCACAGGCCACATTGCGAAACATGAACTTCGGAGACTCCACTGCTATGACACCTTTCACTTTAGCCATTTTAAAACGGAGAATTGAATGTCCAAAAAGCCGTTCAACCTCAATCAATCTGCCTGGGCCACTGTCTTTCACCTTTTCCGCTTGAATGCTCACATCCAGCACAATAGCATTATTGCAAATGTACTGCCTTTTCGTATCCAACAATTCGTTCCATTTTATCAATTCCTGATGGCGCATTATCGATAGAAGTTTGGAACTGAATACGGCGACTACATCTTGACGCTTTTCATACGCATCCGAATTGGTGGAAAATGACATTAGTTTTATCATTGCTCGAGCTGCACATGACCAAAACGGGTCCGTAGTTGCGTAGTTGCAGCACAATTCCATTACGACATTGTCTCCATTTCTCTTCAATTTCACTTGCCATGGGACACTATTTACGTACAAGCGGGGCGAACAGTATGTGTCAAGTTGTCTTATATTTCTGATTGTGAAACGAAATTCTTTTCTTTCGATTTGGGAAATTGTAGTTTGTAAATTGGCCGGTGCTGATTTTCTAGCCATTTTCAATAGACTTTTGACGAGTTTTCTACTTCAAATATACTTCGAATATCAAACGATGGCGAAGAAAAGTTGACAACAACAATAATTGACAAATTGATTTAAGCGCGACGCAACGTGCTATTATGGTCTATACAGGGTCTACAACGTCACAGCGTGTTCACTTAATAGCAAATCACAGCATTGCTCATGTACACAGCGTGTAACATAAAAAAGTGCAAAATTATGCGGAATCTGAGCCGAAGCCCGGAATCTGAACTAAGTGATTTATGCAACCGAGTGATCAATGTTTTTTTAAACATGTTGCGTACACATTGCGTGTCTAAAAATTCATTCTCACAACTCAGTGACGAGAAGTAAGACTTTGAGAAAAACGTTGTATCCAACTCGGTGATGAATGATTTTTTAGGTACACGATGCGTATTACTTGACCAGACTAAGGCCTTCAGCGCCAATCTACACATCTAGTTCCTAAATAGCTATTTTGTTTTCTAGTCAGTAAATAGAGGTGTTTTGCGTACTAGATGTGAGATTGCCAATATGAGCGAGTTCAGCAACCCCATTTACTAACGTATTGCAACACGATTCTATCTACTGCAACGTTGAAATCAACATAATTGAAGCATTAATACGACGTGACACTTTTCACATTTCAAGTGGGTGAATTTTCTACGTTCCCTGCAAATAAATCGTAAAACTACTACGATTTCAAGAGTCTGTCATTCTATCAGTGTATAAATGAAACAATCATCGAAGTTCGCCGTGCGAAAAACCACAAAAGTCGAAACTTTTCAGTAGCAAATTTACACACAACAAATACTATGCGCAAATGAGTCAGAGAAATGAAAAGTTGGTAAGCCTCGCCTGCTACTAGATATGAGCAAAATGTGAATGATGTGACGCGACGCTTGCTTCATATGGTAGATAATTCGAAAGGATTCGAGAGAATTTTATACAAAACTTTCTAGTGATTTCTCCATTAACTTGGCTTAAAAGAAACTCTTTTCCGTAATAAATTATATGGAAAAAATCCACTGAACGAGTCTAGCTTGACTAGAACTAATTTGTGTACCACTCGCTTTTGTAGATGTCTCAACCTGTTTTTTCAAAACCTTGTTCCTTAAAACTTTTTTCTGTCTTTCAAAATGGGTAACGAAAGTTTCACTCTGTGTGTCACACTGAGTTGAGGAAGACGATTTTATAATAATTTACATTTCCGTTTTTATGAGATGTTTTCGCGTAAAAGTCGACAGATGATCAAAATGAATCATGTTCGTTGGATGGATATGAAAATGGATTTAGTTGGGTTAAGTTAATGACAGAAATTTACTCGAATTTTTCTCTACTTCGTTATTACAACAACACATTTATAATCACCTTTGTCATGAAAACAATTAATCTTTCTTTTCCAATTATTTTCACATTTCAAAATGCATCGTTTAACTGTTCCTTAACAGACCCCGCATAACGAACGGGTAATTTAATTTTCTGTATTTTAACTCGATTTTTCTTCTCCGGAATTATTCCGTTTTCTTGTAATTTTCCTTTTTAGAAGCAGGGAGGGAGTTGTAAGGGTGTGTAAAAGTGTATGCATAGAACGAGGCTGGTTATATAACAAAGTCAAGATGGAAGGTAATAATGGCGTTATCATAAATTTGTTACAGATATTTCTTCACTCCGTTCACTTCTCGTACAACCACCCATTAACATGATGAATATACATAACTTAATTGAATGCTCCTTAATAACTAGCTAGTTGTATAAAAAGAAGAAAAAAACGTTCTCCGGTTTTCTAATTTAAAAGAAGGGAAAAGGAAGAGCATGCAATAGCACTGTTTTGCATTAAGATTATTATGTTTTATGGGAGATGGTTAGGTGTGAATTGGCAATGTAAAATGTTAAATGTAAAGAGTTCTCATTAGTACACAACGAGCGGTTGATATATTTATCTTCATGGAAATGACTGTGGTTTTAATATTCTATATTATCGAGTATACAGACGAAAGAATGACATGGCGGCTGAGCATTGATAACCAGCCGCCATACCACCTTTCTGAACATAGCCGTAGGAATCGACCATATTTAACCAAGGAAGGTTGATTCACACCCGAAATTTTTGTTTTGGCGGTTCGACATTCCTAAAAGTTTTGATTTTCAGGATGTTTGTTCTATGATATCGTTGTGAAGGTAATGAACGTACACGGACTTCTACACTTAAACTGACTTCTAGCAGTCCAGAAAATATTTTTTCAAAAGTCTCTTTGTAACTTTTTAGCTACTACCAATACCTGAAAACTGAGCATACGACATCGGGAGTCGCTAGTCCTCCTGCACCACTGACAGAGTTTTATTGAAAAAATTTTCACTTTGAGTCTTTTCAAAAAATTGGCGCGGTGGACTGGTGATGTTGATATATCAGGTGATTCGCTTCCGCTCGCCCTCTCCAACAACCCAACTTTGATCTCTAATGTTACTGCACAGTCTCATTATTGACAAAAATCCGAATTTTCAAATTTTCACATGGTGACCTTTCGATATGTCCACCTCCGAATAGTGAATACTTGGGAGCGTGATCGGATAGGACGATTTTCAATCACCATAAATGCCCCTACCATTAGCCACACCTTACATTACTTTTTTTGTTTTCATTACTGGAACGCTTAAAAATTGTTTTTCTTTATTAGATTTCACAATTTTAACTTGACCATATTGACGATGACTTCACAGTCAGAATACACTAACATACATTTAGGCGCTAAAATAACAGCATGTGGTTTGTTAGTGATCATCACCCGCCGCTAGAGGGTCGTATGTTGATAATATGGATATTTTCAGTTGTGTACACACATCACGAAGCTTCATACTTGGTATAGACAAGACTATATACTGGTGGAGGTCACCTCGATCGCCATTTTATCAGGTACGCGGGAACACACCACTGCTATACCAAAATATTCACCTAAATCAAGTTTGCATGGCGTTATGAATTTTTTGTATGAGAAGTGGTGTGTAACCCGCGTATCTGTATCGGCGCCACCTCCACACAGTATATTGCCTTGGGTATAGAGACTATAGAGATTTAAACTTCATTATAATAACGTCTATGTGCTACACGGTAAATGCATGGGGTTACGTTAAGAAAATCGTCCATCCACGAAATTGTTGAGCTGACGATTAGTACGTCTCACGTCTTTGGCTCTGGCTCTTTCAAACGTCAAAACAACAATTTGAAAGCAAAATGAAAATTGTTTTCTTTGAGGCAGATGTTTTCAGCCGAAAGACTATGTTAAAGTTCCTGAAACTGTTCGTCTGAATCGTGTGTCTGACAATTTAGACCCCACACGAAGTACAATGATCTTATGCTTTCACTCTTACCAATCCAGGAAAAAAAGGTAATGACGACCGTGATGTGGTAGTAAAGTATGTTCCCTTGACTTAAGTCAAGGGTCTTACGCCATAAAATACGAGTAGATGGAGGGTGGTGGGAGGAGTAAAAATCGAAAATTCAAAATATTAAGTGTAATGTTGAATTACGCGCCTTAGCTCAAATACGAACCCCATTGATATTGGCAGAAGTCGGGCTCATCCTTGAGAAATTAGATTTAAGATACGTTTGGTAATGTCAAGGGTGCATAGGACAATCCATGTTAAGTGAGACATGAAAACCTTTTTCGACAACTTTCCTATTCCTGAAAGCTGTTGACAACACGCGTCTTTTGAGCTCCCAGTTGACTAAAATTCGTTCAAAACAGGTGTAGATAGGGTCAATATTCTATTAGCGGAAAAATATCGAAAAAATTAAATTTTCAAAATGTTTTTGCTAGTTTTGTACCTTTTTACGTTACATGGGGCTCAAAAGACACGTCTTGTCGACAACTTCCAGTGGATTAATTTTAACTTATAGGCAGAATCATATCTAGCGTGTTGAGGATTCGAAAAACTGGGTTGAAAAAATTGTTGTTCAGAAATTTCGGTTATTTGCTTTACATTTTCGTGATATTTTGAAGTAAATCGAGCAAATCAGAATCTTCTTCGGCTAGCTTTTTTTTCTGTTTTGAGCTCCATGTGACTTAAATAACGTTCGAAACTCGCGGAAGTTATGTTGAGAATATTAGTTTTTCGCTGTTACACATTAACCGAACTCTGATCATATCTCCGTGAGTTTTCAACCTATTTACGCTACATGAGTTGCAAAAAACAGCTTCAAGGGCAAAAAGGTTGTCGAAAAACGTTTTTATTTGACTTAGAACTCTCCATTTGTCATTTTTCGTGGACAAAATTCTATTGGTGAGCCAAAAATTAGATTTTTATATAAAGACTTTATTGACTATTGATTAATGACTTTAAATTTTATTGGTGGTTTAAATAGCGCAGTTTTAATATGTATGGACAACCAGCTATATGTCGTACATTACTCGTACGGGTCGCCCTTGCGTTTCAATTGCAACTTCATTTTCGAAAAGTATACTTAAGTGCGCCGCTGCGTAAATGTTAAAGTACAGAAATTATACTTTGTACACCTGCCGCAAGAGTACTCCTACAACAACTCCACCAACCATAATAATTTATTCTAAACCAAAACAGACACGCTAGCAACTGAACAAAACTGAAAAATATTTCGAATTCAAAACGAAATGTCAAACGTCAAACTGACAAAAATTATGTTTGTTTTCTCTTGTGTTCATCCCGCATTATATACAAAATCCGTTTTTGAATTAAAAATAAAGCCAACAACGGACTTGACCAATTCAACTGAATCGAAAGTGAATCGCGACGTTCATTGTGCATTGATTAATTTAAGTCAACGGTAAACAGTTAAATAGACAGATAGAGAGAGTAGAGTGTCTAGTGAAAATCACAAAATTACCACTTTTGTTATCGGGCATATGCCATCTACATTTCGTTTGACATAAATAAGTTTTTTTATTTCAAAAAATTATTTCGTCTGAACGGTCTGAACTGAGAAACAGTCAATATGTTGAGTTCATGGAGAAATTTCGGTGTAGTGAATTGAAACGTGTTGTTGGTCGGACAATATCTTATCATATTGGTGCCCTTACTCCCATCGGAGAATTATAAATAAAATTCAAAACGAAAATCGTTTGATTGCCAGTGTTTTCAATCAAAAAAAAAAAACGAAAAAGAAAAACGGGAACATAAAATTGTTGTTGTTTTGGTTCGTATGTTATGCTCTTTTCTGTGTGTTCAATGTTCGTGCAGTGTTTTCCGTTGTTACAATGTGCATTAGGACTCTTTGTGCATACACAAGTGTTATTTTAAAATGTCAATAGAACAGAGCTAGCAAAAAAAGTGTTTAGTGCAAGAGAGATTTTTACCTGTTGATCAGGCTATAACAATCGAAAGCAGCTTTGCGAAAAAAAAACACCAACCATGTTTTAGCTACCTGTGTGCGCTTATATACGAAGAGGTTTGCCATTATATTTTGAAACGTAACTCTTTTCAATTATATTCTCGAGTGGCGTTAAAGTGGATAGTAGAGACGGTTTGTATTATGCCCCTTTCTTCCCATGTATAATTTACAGAACTTACGAGGATTATATTTACGGGACTGATGTTTCGCCAAATCCCATTGATCATTTGTTCGGTATTTTGGCGATCCATTCATATGCTAAATTTGTGTCTAATTCTTTACTTTATTGATATGTTTATGCGCTTAATACTAACTTAGAACTCTTTCTTAAACTCTTTTCTTGTCATTATTTTGAATGCCTCTTTGTTCCGATCATTCGAATGATATATTCCGTATGTAGGACATGTGTTTTGCACGTTTCTACAAAATATATATACCCGAGACCGTCTTCTCTCTCTTTTATCAGTGCGGTGTTTGCTTCACTTTACACATTTGATATATTCAATAGCATTTTTTGATGTGCCATTTTTACACTACACACACAAGAAAAAGAAAATATTTCTAGGCTTGTACGAAGGCATCAGTGGATTGTATACGTACATCCATAACGAGCCGAATATGTGTATCGTCTTCCTGGAATTTTAACAGAACAATGGTTGCAGATGTCCATTTGTATGTTAAGGTAACATCATACTGCATGTTCTGGATGTTACCGTATTACCTTGAAGAAACTAGATCGTAACAAAATCGTCAAATGTAGTACTTCAATTATGTGATGTATGCTGTAGCGTATTTCGTCGCAGAGTCTATCTTGTGTCTCGTGTCACAAATAATATTATGCCGACCATTGAGCGATTCCACTGTTAATTATGAGGCCATTCACAAATATGCCGTGTTGGGCCAAAACAACACGCTCTACTGAAGGTGGATTGACCGAAGCACATGCAAATGGGTTCTGTTCGGAATATTGAGCGTGCTTAGTCTGCGGATATAAATGGATCTACACTTGTGGTATTCATACTGTAGAAAAGTGTCGCTTTTCACGTAGACAATCCGGACACTTTTCTCGTGATGAACGAAGATATGTGCGCCGTTGAGTAAATATTTGAAATCTTATTGAAGAGCTGGACGAAAAACGGCCGAGCTGTCAATATCTCAAACACACGTTGATGTCAGAGAACCAGTTTTTCATATCATACGCTGGTCGGCGGCTTGAGAAATATGTATAACTTTCGACGCCGGGTCAGTTTTTGATACCCATTGGCGTCAGTTCAGCCGTCGATGTCATTGGCTGAGACTGGCGCACATATCTAGATGAACGTAGCTAATGGATTTGGTAGGATCTTTCTTAGAGCAAACTTCACGGAACCTCATTTAATCTACAAGTGAACCGATTTCGAATTAGTCAAGCAAGCTCTAAGAAAAGTTCAATGGATTGCGATTATTTAAAGTTTGTTAGTCACAGCCTGTGACTCACAGGACAAGGTTTACAGGGTAATTGAAAACCACTCCTTTCCAGTGCAAAACATCAACTAATTTTTTTGCCAAATTTTCACTTGGTGTCGGAGGTTCGCAGCCCGGTCTCGGCAAGATTTTTATTTATAAAAAATTAGTCAGCAATACACTCCAACAATAGACGGGGTGTCCTCAACCAAGAAAAAATAGATAGCAATGTGCCCAAAAAGTTGCAACGGATTTGTGTTAGGGAGGGGGAACCCTTTTAGAGCTAAAATCCATGCCCCGAACATTTTGCCGAAAATCATTATCTTTATTGCTTCTATATTTTAGTATTTTTCAAATATTCATTGCTTAAAACTTAATTGAAAGAAGAATAATGTTGCGTTTTTGGTCAACAATTGTCCAGAATCACCAAATTGCGAGCAGGATGACTTTACCGCAGATTGTACGTCAGAAAACTTATTTCTCTCAAACGGTATATATTGAACGTGATGTCATTGGAAAGCTTAAATATCTGGCTTGTAATTAAAGTTCAGTTTGGACTGCAAGATTCCAATTCGTTGCAAGTTCACGGCGGCAATGTTTCGGCAAGGGTAGTGAAATTTCACGAAAAAAAATATTTTCGTATGGGGTAGCATCTGGATTGATTTTTCTGGGCATGGATTTGAGCTCCCCTTGGGTACATTGACATCAACCTGTTTCTTGGTGGAGGACACCCGTGAAGTGAATACAGCCGTTCTTATTGTGTGCTTCTGTAGCGTAATGGCTACGACAATCCCGTATGGGTATTTTGTAGCCATCTAGTTCTTATTATTTCTCTGTTCAATTTCTGTTCACTTCTGTTCGATGCATTGATTATACATACCAGCAGGTTTTGAAGTTAAGAAAAGAAAGTAATTAATAAATTAAACAAAAAAAAAGAGAATAAATAATAGTTTCAGAAATATGTCTATGCAAACATACACAAATACCACCAATACAATATGAAAACACGCATGGGCATTACAATGTGTATATCTAGATAGATGCTAACCACATTATGATGTGAGAGATAAAAAATTTAATCGAATCTATGAACTGCTTCGGGTAAATTATATTTCACTTAACACAGGCATTGTTCGACTGCATTTATGAATAAGTTAATTTCAATTCAAAGAGCCCAACTAAAGTTTCATTATTATCACAATAGAATTAGGGTTTATACAATTGTCTGGCGTGTGTAGTGTGTGAACTGTGAATTTCCATAAATATCAAATGAATCTAACTTAATTGAAAAAGAGAAAACATCATCTCATATGACGTTGATGGTGTGTGTGTGTCTGTATGCGGTGGACACATTTTCGTTTCAAATATGCTGCAGAGAAGGACTCTCTGTTTTTGTATAATTGTTTCTATTTTGATGATTATAAAACAACCAAATGTATCTCATATGGGACACCGTTTCGCCGAATGATTTTACATTGTAATGTGTCCCAGAAATGTTGGACATTTATCTGCATAATTTGGTGGTAAAGCGTTTTAATTGTCCACTTACTTTGCGCTGATATACGATCGTTGTAGTAGAATATGTCACATTTTGAGAAGATGATTTTTAGGTATACCTTGCTTCTGATTCGAACGTAAATCTTTGGTAATAAGGGACACTTCTTGGAAAGAAAGAACATTTAGCACGCGTCAAAGCCTTCAAAAGTTATGAGAAACCATCCGTTTTTAGTTCTTTCTCAGCAAGGTCAAGGGATTGAAACGATGTTTTGCTTAATAGTGACATTCGCTCTGCTTTGCTATGCTATTCGTATACGACAGAAATTTGATGTTACAAACAAAGGTGGAGCGTACACTTTCCATTTTATTCTAATTCTTCTTCTTCTATACGTTTAAGTTGAACGATGTGTCGCAATTTATTCATGTGTACAAATACGATAGAAAAGCTGATGCAGTGAAAAGTCAGCGCTGAAAACTATCAGAAGCTCAAGCCACACTTTTGTAACTCTTTCTCTCAACTGAACTTGCAAATAGTCCAACCAAGGAGTGAAAACAACCGTTTGCTCGCATACGGCTTGTTTTGCATTGATGTTTACAAAGACGGATTTACTCTCTTTGCTGTTTTTATTTTGTGTGGATCGTAACGTAGCGCTTAGGTATGTTTATTTCGATATCGGACGTTCGCATGTTTACATTGAAATACAGTTGAAAGTAAAAACTCTTTCGACGTCTAATAAAGTAGGTATTTCATCTTATTGAATTTCGACGTGAACAGTTGTAAAATATTTGAAATTTTTTGGACCCCTACGAAGTGGGAAGTGCTTCCACTCTTAAGTTTGTAATACGTCGAACTCGAATTCCTGAGTAAAGGGAACGTTTTGTGGTCACCACTAGATGCCAAATCAGCAATAAGAAAATGTCCGTCTGTCTGATAACTCGAGTAGATCGAATCCGATTTCGATAAATTAATCATTAAATAAACAGTTAATGAAAATCTCACAGCAAACATATGAGTTGCGATGAAAATTGGAATTTATTTGCAAGGATAATTAGTGTATACCATCACCTTCACCCATAACGAGCGTGTTGTTCTAATTTTCAAAATCATAATTGGATTGAAGCTGAATTAACTCTGCCAAATAAAATCTATCTACTGAACTCGCAAATTCGCTTACACAAAATGAATGTTCAAACAAATTCTGTTAAATTGCTTTACATCGGTGGTGGAGCATAACAACGTTACAATTTTCTCTGCTCTCAGTCTCCGCTCACTCTGTCGACATTTTCCAATTGTATATCATACACCCGAAAACTCTTTAACTGGCTTAAATGGAAGAGGTATGACATAAAAAATATTCGAAAGCTATACTCGTCTTATCGATCACATTAAGCCCTTTAAGAGTTCAAGCTTTGCATAATGTCAATTTGAATATTCACGTTAAAGGACTTCGCAAATAGCTATTTTACTATCAAGTGTTCAAAGCGGGACGTTTTTTCTCTCAAAATATTTGTGAAAGTCTCATCAACCAAAGGGGCGGCTGTGTCATTTTTGGAAGTTATGATCCTATGGGCTGGTCGATCATACATTCGGCACATCATAGATTCGTATTTATGGAGATGTCAAGGCGGTTGCTAAAATGTGAAAAGTGTTTTCAAATGGCTACACTGAATTGCGGACGTCTTTTATGAGCGCGTCACCATAGCGCTCTACTTTGGAAAGTTTAAATGTGGAAGCCTTATAGCGATATGCAGAGCATAATAATATGAATTTTGTTTTTGATAATGATGTGAATACTTAGAAGTCAGAAGTACTACGATGGAAAATGAATGCTTAAGCACTGCAGTACATAGATTTTATTAGCAACACTCAATTTATGTGTTGTTTATGGACCCTA
>JANTFA010155107.1:0-10825 GCA_026413405.1 Phytosciara flavipes
CCTTGAGAATATTCTAACACTGTATCAGTGACACCTACAGTGTTAGAATATTCTCAAGGTACACTGTCCGATTTTCCCCCCTCTAATTTTGTAAACAATGTTTGTTACTTTGCTAGATAGCTGCCTTGGACAAAAGCAAACTCACAAGAGTGTTTTTTAGCAACAACCTTCAATAACCGAGCCGAAGGCGAGGTATGTAACTACACTTGTCGGAAAACAGTTACCGAAGTTGGTTGCTGAGAAACACGCAAATGAGTTTTCTTTGGTCATAAAATTGTTTCCGAATTAATGAATTATGTGGCACCATCTGGTTTACTGCCTGCGACATGCAAAGATTGAATTTAACATAAAAATTCATCGGAAATGAACCAACAATACTCCAGGATGTAATGGATCATTTTTGTAGGTGGCATATTTCTATGTAATTTGAACTTTCGCATCGGACAGGCAGTAATAGCTTTTTGTGTAGGTTCATGAAATTTGTGGCGTGTAGAGCATCTGCTTTAAAAATTTTTATTTGTGCTTCACAGAGGGAAAACTTACAGAGAATAATATTCGTCTTTTGAGATGTAATCGGCCCATTTTTTGCATAATTTTGTTGAACAATTGAGCAGACATTAAAGTCCGTAAGATGAATTGGCAACACTTTTAATTGAGAACTTTAAGCTGTTGGAAATTGTTTCGAAAACATCCATTGGCGCACCATAGAGCCATTATTTTTCATTCAATTCTGAACAACGTATTTAGCCTACCAGAATGTGTACTCAAAATGCAGTTAAAATTTTTGAAGGTCGAAGGATCTGGTTACTGATTGCAACTCAAAGCAGAACCTTTACCACAATATAAGAAAGAGCCAAAATCTGTAGTTCAGGACACAATAAACTTATTTGCGATAGAGCTTGCGAAACCCAAACAAAAAGTGTACGGTCGATCGTTCGGCTAACCACAAACTCCATCCTATGACATTGAAACAGATTTTGTGTAATAATTTGTAACATTTACCTCGAAAAAGCAATTGACAGTGTCTGAAATCTGTCTCGATAGTCCATTATCAAGTACGTCGACGTCTTTGGAGAATCGTGACAGAATTCGGCCAGTGGGTGTAGTATCGAAAAATGTGAGCGGAGCTCGTAGAACACCGTGTAAAAGTGATTTATGAAAATGAATCGCAGCTAATAAGCACCCCAAATGCGGGGCCAAATCGTTCAGAAATGACGACAATGCTGGAAAATGACGCGCGTTATAATTACAATGCTTTTTTGTTGTTGTTGGGGATTGTTTTGTGTTTCGCACAAAAGGAGGTGTCCATAAATGAGGTCTGGCCAAAATGGACATTCCATGGTGAAGGTATTGGAAAATGGTGGACGAGGGGGAGTGGGTTCTAAAAATGTCATCAAAATGGAGTGAACCTCATTTATGGACAGCACTAAAGTGTAAGCAAAATGTTAACTGACTTTGTTTCGTGTGGAACAACAAATTACAAATCCGTCATTGAGTTTCATAAATAATTTCCTATTTTGAACATTTCAAGCGATTCAAGGACAAGCTTACAAGCGTAACTATAATTTGAGCGACCAGCATACTTTCCACATTCACAACAAACACGTAAACAGACAAAATGAGTCCATAATTTGAAGAAAACCAGACTTTTGATTAATCTTCCGAGTTGCACTACGCACGTTAGGCCGTCGTAAGTTCATCGAATTTGCGATAGCTTGCGAATTTTGAAAGGGCACGTTCTTCGACAATCCAAACATTCGTCCATCAAGCATTAAAACGGAATTTGTGTTGTAACATTTACCTCAAACATGCCGTAGACAGTGTCTGAAATCTCCCTCGATAGTCCAGTATCGAGAACTTCGATGTCTTTCGAGAATCGTGACAGAATACGGCCAGTGGGTGTAACATCGAAAAATGTGAGCGGAGCTCGTACAACACCGTGTAAAAGTGATTTATGAAAATGAATTGCAGCTAATAAGCACCCTAATTGCGGGGCCAAATCCGTCAGAAAGGACAACAACGCTGGAAAATGACGCGTTTTAATTTTATCAACGATGTTGGCTTGGTGTTGTTAATATGGTTTTGTATTCCGGACAAATGTGTGAGCGAAATGTGTTACAAAGATTACTGATTTTTACTGTCATTGGGTTTCAGGAATGTTCAAGAGATTCATAGACAAGCTAATAAGCGTAACATGAGCATTATTTTCCACACACCGCTCTACACCAAACACATACACAAACAAAATTCATAGCATTTTCCCCATAATGAACCGTATTAACTACCAACCACCACCACCATTCAATTTTTACCTCATGAAAACAATAAATGAGCCCGTTAATTTGATCCGGTAGCCCTGTGTCAATAACGTCCGTATCTTTCGAAAAGCGTGAAAGTATACGGCCTACAGGAGTCTGATCGTAAAACTCTAACGGAGCGCGCATGACACCATGAAGCAAACATTTATGTAAATGAACGGCAGCTAATAGAAATCCTAGAATCGGTATCAAATCCGAAGCGAATGATGCCAATGCTGCGGAGGGAAAAGTGTCTCATTATTTTCATTCTTGTGACTGTTGGGTTCTTTCTTTCTGTACATTAGTAGAAGAAGTTAGGTGCATGATGTGCAGCGAAAAGTGCAATTAAAATCGGCACAATCACAATAATTTCCAATCAAAATAGCAAAGAATTCATTCGAACATTTCAAGACCGAATTGAACGGAGCTGAGTGTTGATTAGGAATGAGACACGACATCAGCCCATTTGAATCTATGGTCATGACTAAGATAGAGTAAAAACTCGCGCCGAATCCAATGCTGTCATATCTAAATGGAACATCACTCAGTAGATCGAAAATCAAATTATTTTTATCGCCAATTAAAGTCAACGAAAAATGAACAACAACAACAAAAAAGTTCAACATCTACCAAACAACACTAACAAACACCTCAGCACATACCCGAAAAACTTGAATCAAAGACAGTTTCGTATTCATCGGTAATTTATAGTCAAGTGTGTCAATGTCGCTCGAAAATCGCGACAATAGTCTGCCAGTCGGCGTTGTCATAAAAAAAGCCATCGGAGCTCTGAGTAATCCGTGCAACAGGGTGCGATGGAGCACTGCCGAAGCTCGCATTGTACCGTTGGCAAGACATAACATTGCGGATATTAATGACATGGCTGTTGATTGACAGAACAAGATTGGATTCAACGTGTAATGTATAATGTGTAGGCATGCTAATTTGTGTTCAATGTTTGTGGGAATGTTGTTACGTTATTCTTTCCCCATTTTTCTTTGTTACTGGTCACATCATTCTCTGTGTTATTAACTTACCACGACTCCCATATTCGAATTTACAAAATTATAATTTCAAAGTCTACATAACAGTTAACATGCCTGATTAAGTTAGTTTGATGAATGTAATTATGGTCTTCAATTCATATCATGTAGTGTTAGTCAACAAAAAGCAAAAGCCATTCGTCTAAAGGTATAACATAAATATACAACCGGAACTTAACTACAGTCCTCCAGAGTAAGTATTTCCATTCTTAAACGTTAAAATCAGATTTTTAAGGCCATGAATGTTGATAAGTTTAGTTTTTCAGTTATTGATACCTTTTTGAAACTTTGCACGGTGAGCTTGAACAAACTTTTAGTCAAAGTGTCGAGTACTCGGGGTTTTAAGCTTGGAACGTTTCAAAGGGGTCCTCATCATCGTTCTCATATAAATTTGTCGATTTTTTTACACTCGGCGAACTTTGACTACCGTTAGATACCACCAGAACGGTTGCTTTGAAGTGAGACTGGTTGTTAGTTAGTTAGAAGGCTGAGCTTTGTAACGACACCATGCCATATATGTGTTTCGCTAAGTATATTTTTGCGACGAGTTTTTGCACCTGGGTCGTCCTACAAAGAAATTCTAAAATAAATTTTCGGTTACTCTTCAGTCTAATAATGTAGACTTACTCTAAATAGACCTACGGAGAACTAGACTGAAAAGTAACCGAAATTGTCTGCCAATTCCAGAATTTCTTAGTAGGACGACCCAGGTGCAAAACTCGTCTCAAAGAAATACTTATCGAAACACTTGTATGACATATTTGGTGTCGTTACAGAGCTTAGACTTCAGACTAACTAACAACCGACGTCTCACTCCAGCCGTCCTGTTGAGATGTAGCGGTAGTCAAAGTTCACCGAGGGTGAAAAAAATCAACAAAGTCGGTTCGAAGACTTAATTTTCACATGAGAACAATGCTGAGAACCCCACCTCTGAAACGTTCCAAGATCGCAACCCGGAGTACTCTTAACTTTGACTGAAAGTTTGTTCAAGCTCACCGTGTTTGTATGGGAGTAGACGTATATTGTTCTCTAAGCATAATGTGTGTAACACATGCAGTAAAATAACCTGAACCAAACATTCGGCAATACTTTAATCAAAAGAAGTTCCAGATTCAATGATTTTGTATCACTGTACGCTCGCCGTTTGTGAAAGGTTAATCAAAAGGATGTCAATGATGATCGATTTCCAATTAAATTCAATTATTCCTAATCGATTGGAGTAAATCTATTAAGTGCCATGATCCGTTGATCTCAGACATGAAGACTGTCTCCTATACTGAGAGATTCCTAATAAGACTTACAACTTTCTTTAGACCAGACTTCTTTTCACTAAAAATTCCAATTCAAATCTCATTGGTCATTTGACGCCGACACTAACAGATTGAGATTGTCTCGTTCTGTATGTGTTTATGACATAAGGTGAGAGCACAGGGTTTCGGTGGGTTTTGAAAAATATTTTTTTGTTCGTTGCTCATATTCGTACAAGGTCCTCAATTTTTGCAAGGTAAATTGGCATAACTTTCCTATTGAAAACCTTGAATTTTTCGCTGCACATGAACGTGTAAAAAACAAGAATCAAGACTCACAGGAAAGCGGTGACGACCCACCAGTCAACGGGAAAAACATGAACAAATTCATTTGGTTTCTCTACGATGTAAGCTGACTCAAAATAAAAGAGCTACGTTTCAAGTGTAACTGACAGTGTTCGGATATGGTGCTCGAAGAGTGATTTTTGTATTTCAAAAGTCGACGAGAACGACCTTAAGGTAAAAAAGTAGTTTTGAAAAATTGTTCTGATCTTAAAATGCTGTCAGCGAAAAGTGTACAGAAAATTCATTGAGTTAATCTTTGTCAATTTGACCCCTAATAATTCTTCCTTGCAGTCGCGCTCTTAAAATATTTAAAGCCAAAATAGTAAATCAAGTTCTGTTCCACTAAACCTAATTGGCATACGAGCAAAAAGAATCTCAAAGAAAAATTTCCTTCCGCCGGACTTCATAGTACGAAAATCTTTCTCTGTTCATGATCTTATGTTCGTATGCTTAGCTTAACAAAAGAAAAAAAAAACAACAAAAATGTCAATTACCGAAAAGAACATAAATATCCACGAACGCATACAATGTGGTAGCACATTGTCGACCACATCAACGTCTTTAGAGAAACGGTTGACGACCCTACCGGTTGGCGTTGTATCGAACAACTCCATGGGCCACCGGAATACAAAATGTAACAGAATGGCATGCATCTCCTTAGACGCATATATACAACCGAAAGCCATTATAAGACTGGCGATAAGATTGGTGAATGCTAAACAAAAATGTGAAATTTTTTCTCTTTTCATTCTCGATAAATTTTGTAGTTGAAATGAATCAAATGAATTTCGATGATTCAAAAATAATGGAGTTAAAGGATTTATTATTTATATGAACAAAATATAGAAGTTTGTCCGAGGGGTTACTCACTGGTCAATATCAATATGTTGTTGGTGTGACACACAAAGCTCGAAGTTTTTCCTTCTGGTAAATTACCTTAACAATTCCACTTGACGTGTGTCACCAATTGACCAAGTGGGTATTCCCCTCGAATTTATCATTCAAATCGAAAATGTTTTTGATTCCTTTTAATGTGCAGTTATTGCTGAGTGTATCATTAAGGCAGTGACTCACCGATAGATTTTGAGCCAATCAGTCTGCAGATATTCTAAATATTTTTAGTTATCAGAGGCCTGTTCACTACTTATTTACATGCATGCGGGTCGAATTTCACCAATTTTCGCTTTATACAAGGTATCATCTCAGCAATGAAGATGAGGTAACATTATATACAGCAAATATCATTGAAGGGGTCGGACATCAGTGACGTCACGCTTTTTCAGTGCTGTCATCAGATTAAAATCACTAATAACTCGACAAGAGTTCACTTTTTGGAGTCAATAGTGTGCCCAACTCCCCATTTAGGAAGTGTATTTGAGGGATACGACACACTATTATCTCGAAAAAGTTAACACTTGTCGAGTTTTTAGTGATTTCAATCTGATGACAGCACTGAAAAAGTGTGACGTAATTTATGTGCGACCCCTAAACGTCATGTTACTTATGATTTTGTCGCTTCTGTTCTTTTTCTCATTTTGTTCATAATGAAAGCATACAAAGAACTCAGACCAACAAAAGAAACGACAAAATCATTGAACGACGGTTTGTACTTTGAAATGATAGAGGAAAGTCACGCTTTCGTGTGACTACACACTCTTCAAATTATCTTCAAGTACGTTTGAAGCGTTATCAACGGTAAGAATTTCAACATCAACGTCATCCACATTGAAAATCCACAAAAAATGCATACAAAAACGTATTGAACGAAAGGTATTGACCTCGACTTCGAGTAGATTTGGCGACGTTGAAAAATCTCTTGTTGGAATCGCACAGATCCGAAAAGCGACAAGTTTACTTTTGATATGACGACGCGACACTTCTCTTTTGTCATTTTGAGCACATTCAACAAAAGGCCATGATTGGCCGAATTGATTTAAAATTGCCTATTTGGCTCATTCCATCTGTTGGACACATTACTTCTCGTAATTTTAAAATGCGATGGAATTCTCCAGAACAAAACAGAAGAGTTCCGATGAAATTTTTGTGAATTTTATAAAATTCCCTAATGTGGCCAACAGATGGAATCAGCTAAATAAGGGTTAGCAAGTAGCAAAAACTTGCCGTGCAACCATTTGGAGATTCAAATTGGTAAAACAATCGGTGCCCAGCATAACAGTCCCAAATCACAAACATTTTCGTTTTGAATAAACATTGAACGAAGGACTAATATTAAACCAAGAGTTAGAACTACATGCAAGCAAAAGTTAAAGTTCAGCAAGCAATAAATTTGAAGAAAAATTAAAAAAGGAAAAAAATTGAAAAGAAAATTGAAGTGGAAGATAAAGAAAGTTTACAAAAATGGAAAATTTTGATTTGTGTATACGATTGTGAGTGTGTAAGAAAATGGTGGAGTAGAAAACCACTTCAATGTGAATTTGTAAGTGTGTCAGTTTCGTTTTAGAAAGAAGAAAGGAAAGAACAGAATGGAACACATACCTTGACCGAATCCGAAAGCTCCGTACACTCCCAAGTACATATCACGCCGAGACGTATCGTTGGCCACACTTTTATCATTACTCCATCGAGACAGCCACACATTGGAACCAATTGAAAATCCTTGGAACACCAAATTCAGTAAAATTGTCAAAATTGACAACGTGAACCCGATGCTCTTCAGATAATGTTTGTACACTTCCCACTTTACCGATCCCACCTCGGAATGCTCTTTTTCGATGAGTGTATCCTTCGCTTTAGGTTTCGGTTCATCCTTTTCCTTCGACACCGAACGTTTACGGAGACTGGTTTCCGGTGACTCGGATACTTGTCGCGACAGTGACCCATCCATGGAACCAGTTTCTGATACACTTTCACTTCGACGACTGATTTGACGTTCAAGCTTGCGCATAAGTTCGTCATCGGCACCGAGAGTATTCTCCAGTTGCTCTTTCAATGTTTCCATTTCTTCTTGATCCGGCGTTATCTCTTGCAAATGTTGCAGAAGGAATTCGGCGAATGCTCCCTTCTTGTTCATCAGCGCTTCGTAGTTACCAGACTCTGATACTTCACCGCTCTTCAACACGAAAATGTTGTCAACCTTCGGCAAATAAACGATGCCATGTGTGACCAACACTCGAGTCTTCTTGTCCAGCAGTCCACCGGGTCCGATCACCTCCTCGAATATATGCTTGCCTACGTGAGAGTCGACGGCGCTCAGTGGATCGTCCATTAGGTAAATGTCGGCGTCATTGTAAACGGCTCTGGCTAAACTGACACGCTGCTTTTGACCACCGGACAAATTGATTCCTTTCTCACCGATTTCAGTCTGATCGCCACCGGGCAACATTTCTATGTCTGGTTTCAATGCACACGCTGCTACGACTTGCTGATATCGTTTCTGGTCCAACGGCTTTCCAAACAGAATATTGTCTTGCAGTGTGCAGTTCTGGATCCAGGCTTGCTGTAAAACGGAAACAGTCCGATTAGAACTCGAGGAAATTACAGTCAAATCAACTGTGAGACAATTACCTGAGACACATAGGCTATTTTTCCAACGGTGTTAACACGACCCGACACCTTTTCCATTTCACCGAGCAGCGCCGATAGCAACGAACTTTTTCCCGATCCCACCGTTCCGACAACAGCTGCCAGCTTGCCTTTGTCCACTCGCAAGTTGATGTCCTTCAAAACGGTTTCCTCTTCACCCCACGAGAAGGTGCCATTTTCGACGAGTAAAGCTGACGCTGTGAAATTTGAAACGGAATTTTTAGCAACACTCAAAATCAATCCGGAGTGCAAGAGGCTAATGGACTGTGGAAATTGACGTACATTCTTTCGGATCGTGTTGAACATTGTCCGGATCGAGCTCCTCGCAGTTCATGAATTTGTTTAAACGTTTCACTGAGACGCTTGTCTGTATCGAAAAGCAGTATAGAATTAGTCATCCATATGAAATGAAAAGAGGTGCGCAAATTTGCGATGTTGTCAGTAGAGCGATAAAGTTAACAGATTCATAAAATGATTCATTCAACAGGGCCGTCAAATACCAGCAACCGTTAGAATCAACCAACTATCGAATCTTGACAATTCATCGCAAATTCGAATGCACATCGAACGTGACAACAAACTAAAAGAACTTCTCTCACCTGAACCATGTTCGTGATTAGCATAGGCTATATAGGTCACACACACACACACAAACAAATGAAAAATAAAATATTTTTTTGATTAATAAAATAAACTGGAAAATTAGTAACTTGTGCAATGTGCCATGTACATACCAACATACTCAAAGGAAACCGGAGAATGTTGAAAAGCGATAGTGAGACGAAGGCAATTTCCGGAGTCAAAACATTTTTCTCATCGACTAAAACGAAAACAGCAAACGTGACCAATGCCACCTGTAAATCGAAATAATACAACACCGGATGAGCAAAAGGTTATAGCTACTGGTGACAACAGAAAAGGTTTTATCAAAAGAAAATTTGGCGAACATTTTAGGAAGCCGAGAGTCGGTAACATTTCAAATGTCTTGTAGCAGGGACACGGACTGTAAAATCGATGGTATCATTAGAACCGTGCAATCAATATAATTAGACCGAATCCCGACCATAAATCGAAAAAGTCTTCGTCTCTCAGTGTAGTAGTGAAGTAGAGATATAGATTGCATTGTGCAAAGCCCACATTTTCTACGAAGTTCTTTTATTCATCACGTCCTGATACTTGTGTGAAGGTCTCTGCCATCCGGTTGATTTCTATTTACCTGAACCACACTGACAATAATCATAGGCAGGAATGTCAATGGCGTTTTCAGTATATCAAATAACGTTAAACAAACGAATGCTCGTTCGGGCGTCAAAACGTGATCATCTCCCGTGTTGACATACACGGCGAATGTGACAAAGGATACCTTTCAATGGTAGGAAGGACCATAACGGTTTTTTATGGTGAAAAAAACGGGTCAGTTGTTGATGACTGAACACACAAAACTTACCAAGAACGGTGCACACGACCATATGAACGATGTACCGGCATTCAAATAGGCAGCATCGCGCAGCACTTTAATTTCTTTGTCACGAATTTTCAGCACTTGACTTTCGAAACTTGGCTCCCAAGCGTACAGTTTCAGTACCTGACACAAACACAGACAAAGATTAGTAATCTGACAACGGGAGAGACTGGAAGAAAATTTCGACCTACCTTAATGCCACTGAGCACTTCGTTCATTAATTTGACACGTTCGTCCTTGTTTTTCATTTGACGAATTTGCAAAGTTTTTATTTTGTTGGCAATGAAACCGTTGACCGGAATCAATATGATCATCACAGCCAAGCCAGCCAGAACCGATGCGCCCAAAATGTTCCACAGGAAATACAAAGCCAATGCAATTTGTAACGGTGCGGACCAAAGCATGTTAATGTACGCCGTTAGATCCATGAAACGTTGAGCATCCACTATAACGAAACGAAACCAAATTCTCTTAGCAAAAGTTTTTCATTTTCAGCTATCAAACGCGGTACGTACCTGCCATTAGATTTACGATTTCTCCGACAGTCGATTCCTTGCGTGAACTATTGGACATAATCAATGCCTTCCGGTAGATAGCACTAATCAATGCCGTACGAATGCGCAGACCAACAACAAACATCCGCTGGAAATACTGAGCCAATATGATTGTCTGAATGCTGGCCACGATAAACAATAGGAACGCGTACAGCAAACCCTTCCAGAATTCTTGTGCGGGAGCGCCTGGGGCAGGGTCGACAAACTGAATGATTAGACGCAGTACTTGTGGTGACACGAATGTTAAAACGTCTTGGATCAGTTTCAGAACTGATCCGAATACGAATGTCGGGCCGAATGCCTTGCAAATTGCTGGTAGGATTGAGGCTTTCTT
>JANTFA010155118.1:0-10823 GCA_026413405.1 Phytosciara flavipes
CCAGTCGCTGCGACGTGTAGAGAGTTTGAGAAGTTTACCGGAGTTTATGATTCAAGTAGCTCTCGCGAGATGTTTCGTCACAGGGTGAAGCTTGCATCGCGATGAAGTCGCTTTATCATTTATGTGCTTTTTGTCAGTTAGTTTCGATGTTTTTTTTTGTAAAAGAACTTTGTAAATGTTTGACAAAATAAATGTTTCCAATCAAACAACGTAATTTATAAACAGATTAATGGATTACCGATGGGCCTACCACTGAGTCCAATTTTGGCGGACATAATTATGGAACATGTGTTGGGTCTAGCGTTAGCAAAATTGAATTTCGCGTTGAAAGAATGCATGTGGACGATTTGTTCTTGATCGTCCCAGTAAGATTATTGCAACACACATTGGACACTGTCAATTCCATTCATCAAAATATACAATTCACCATAGAGAAGGAAAGAAACTACTCCCTACCATTTTTGGACGTGTTGGTCTTTCACAACCAAGTAGTACAATAGATGTGGATTAGTACGCTAAGCCAACGGCATCAAAACGACTCTTAAATTTCAACTTTAACCGCTCATGGATATTCAAATTCAACGGTATGGACAATGTGATTGGCAGGTTGTATGGTTTAAGTTCAACACTGTATCATCAGAAGAATACCCAGATTATCAGACAGTTGCTTAAGAACAGCAATTATCCTGATGCACTGATTGGACAGAGAATCAGAAAATACTGGATCGTAAGGAAACAAAAAGACCGGGCCAGCAGTATAACAGTTCAAAATAGAGAGCGGGAAAAGGTTCATTACAAAGGAATTCAATTTAATGCTCACAAAAAGTTGGAAAGATTCTATGCCAGGGATGATTTAAAACTAGGATATAAACCGACGACCACTAACCGGTCGCTATATTCTCAAAACTAAAAAGAAAAACAGTACCGTCTGATCAATCAATACGATGTGGTATACAATCTACCGTGTCCAGGTGATGGTCATCGAGCTGTGTGTGATCTCAATTACGTTGGAAGTACGGGTCACAAAGCTATACTGACGTCTGGACAGCATGTTGACTTTTGACGGTATAAAGACTTTCAATTAAACTGGTGACCTTAACAATACTACGGCGTTGGTTCACCATTACCATGACGCAGGCCATGTACCCGACACAGACAAGATGAAGATTTTGAATGTCGAACATAATTATACGAAACGTAGAGTGTTAGAATCTTTGCACATTTTGACTAATCCGACGATGAATTTTAGAAGAGGAAAACCTTAGCGCGGTCTATAAAAGTAATTGATGTACAATCCACTTGACGCATAAGCTTTCGACTGTTTGTCCTAATTCCGGAGCAATTGTTATTAATGTGACAATTCAGAAGGATAGGATAGAATGTTCTTGGTTGTTTTGTTGAGAAAATAATCAAGACAGACGATTTTGTGAGTTTTTTGTTTTTTGATTTGTAAAGTTTTAGTTTTATCGATTCACTGACTGAAAAATGTAATTTTGTGCTGATAGCTCTGCTTTGGAGGAAATAAATGACTGAGGATGTAGCTATAAAGCTGTGAATCGTATCAAGGACATAACTTATTGTTTTCGTTTTTCGTGGATCACGACCGGCAAATCGAGTAAAATCAAAATTCGTAAATAAATATTTTTCAAGTCCTGAAAACAAACGCTACACCTAAATGCACGGACCTTTTAATAAAATCTAGTTGAGAATTTTGAAAAGTATTGGCAAAACTTACATGACCGTTGCTTCCCGTTCAACAATCTGTCCCGAGCGATAAATACCGACGCATGAGTTGAATACTCCGCATCTTCGGCCTTGAATTGAATTCCATCCGCCTGCGATGCAATGAGGAAGATGACAATTTTGTCCTGGTTGTCACTCCACTCCATCTTCTTCATCGCATCGTAAATGAAATCCTTCATCACCCGCCAAGAGATGTTAAGTCGACCAGCTGCCAACGGATTTTTCTTGTCGCCAAAATAATTGCCGTGAATTTGGCTAGACAATACAACGGAATGTCCAAACTTCATGCTGCAGACTTTTTGCCATATTTTGCATTCTTCGTCGAACAGCTCAATCCGGCGATTGCTGTAAAATATTTGTTACATTAAAAACGTAATGATTGACCCGTTAGATATACTGGATTCAATGTAGTTATTAGTGCAAAAAAGTCAAGGTTGAAACTAATACTAATTCTTTGAATCATCCCACCTAAAATTGTAGACTAGGTGTCATCCATAGAGTACGTACGCAATTTTGTATGGAAAGAAATCCAAAAACCCCGATCCCCCTAAGAGCGTACGCACTTTATGTATGGCCACCTACATCGTGACGCTTCATATTTTATTTTCGTTGATATCTTCTTACGAGAGTCTGTTTTCAACAATGCGGAACCCTAACTTTCCGTAAATGTGTGTTAGCTTTCTTTCAGTCAAAAATAGATTCGTTTGAGGCAGTTTCGCCAACGCTGAGAAAAATGGGTAGATTATGTGAATTTAAGCAAACATTTTTGAAAAGATTTTTTGTAAAAAGATATCGGCGAAAATAATTCTCATCTTTGATGCAAAACCATGCTTTTTGTGATGTCCAAAAAGTTAAGATTTTGCGTTGAGATTAAAACACCTCTGAGATGATCACGAAGGCGGTGACACCCCAAATTTTCTAGAGGCTCCTCCATTGACTTAGAAGAAAACATTTTGTGTGATAAATATTTTATATGGAAAAAATCCAATGAACTAGTACATTTTGTGTGCAACCCGCCTTCGATGGTGTCGTAACCTGTTGTTTTACAGCTTTGCATTATGTTGTCGAATACAATTGAGTGGATTCATTTCTTGGATATAACTATACTACCCCTTCCTAAATTAACGTACCTCGAAAAACCTTGTCCTGGAATGTATTTCGCTTTGCCAGTTTTTTGTTGGAATAATTCTTTCACAGCTGGAGCTACATCGCCAGCTTTGCCCTTTCTGTTCGACATCTTGCGAGCCCCCGTTCCAAGCAACTTTTTCGGACGCAAATTGTATTTTGACTACATCAAAAGATTCAAATTTGAACTTAAAGTGGAATTGGTTTTGAAATTTTAAAAAGTTTTAGGCATGACTGCAAAACATTTAAGTGTCATATAGCCTCCAAATGTTAGCCTTTTAGTTTGTCTGTTTTTTTTGTACAAAGTGGTCTTGTTTGGTTTGATCTAGCAAAATTCATGTATACTTTAGCACCGCAGCTTACTTTATTTCATTCATAAAGAACAATATTTATGCAACTTGATTTTCCTTTATATTGTTGTTTAGAGAATTTATGAAAAGTGTTTGCAGCAGATCGTTCTGACCCGATCTTTAAATAAAAACAAAATGCAAAATGAAATTTCCAGATTCAACGTCCGATCTCTAGCGTCTTGAACTGACCTGAAATCTGGAAACACAAAACAGACCAATCTGAAATTTGTTCATTTGATGACCTCACATCTAGCGACAGAAACAACTATATTTCGCAACTTGTGGCATGAGTAAAAATTAATGAACAGTAGCATTTCCTCGTGCATAATTTTCGAACAGTTTGATCCAAATATAAAGAAGTAGGTGACCAACACATAAAATTCTTCTTATGGTAGAACTTAGCTCATACTTTTGGAAGCTATTTTCTTGTTTCTTTTTTATTTCTGTAATATTGTTTTATAAGAAAATTACCGCTTTGCCATGCGATGGGATGTTTTGTTCTTCATCTTCTTCTTCGTTGGCATCAACAACTTCTTCGCTGCCGTGCAGATTCGCTTCTTCGAATTCCACCTCTTCTTCGTCCGACTAAGAAAAAGCATTAAAAAATGGTCACATGTAAGAAAATCATGAAATCTGTTAATTCAGAAAGAGGACATGCAACTATCGAGCTTACATTTCCATTTGTAAAACGGAAGATTCAATGTATGTCATATCGTACAACAACTTTTTCCCTAAAATAAAACTCTATCGAAGTAAAAAAAAAACCCAAACTTTCCCTGGTTCATTAACTCTAAGTATGTGTCACAAATGGGATAATTTTTCCATTTCCCTAACTGCGTCTTCTACTAAATCGAAAATGAATTCCTTGCGCGGCATTCATGAAGAACAATATTAATGCAACTTGATTTTCCTTTATATTGTTGTTTAGAGAATTTATGAAAAGTGTTTGCAGCAGATCGTTCTGACCCGATCTTTAAATAAAAACAAAATGCAAAATGAAATTTCCAGATTCAACGTCCGATCTCTAGCGTCTTGAACTGACCTGAAATCTGGAAACACAAAACAGACCAATCTGAAATTTGTTCATTTGATGACCTCACATCTAGCGACAGAAACAACTATATTTCGCAACTTGTGGCATGAGTAAAAATTAATGAACAGTAGCATTTCCTCGTGCATAATTTTCGAACAGTTTGATCCAAATATAAAGAAGTAGGTGACCAACACATAAAATTCTTCTTATGGTAGAACTTAGCTCATACTTTTGGAAGCTATTTTCTTGTTTCTTTTTTATTTCTGTAATATTGTTTTATAAGAAAATTACCGCTTTGCCATGCGATGGGATGTTTTGTTCTTCATCTTCTTCTTCGTTGGCATCAACAACTTCTTCGCTGCCGTGCAGATTCGCTTCTTCGAATTCCACCTCTTCTTCGTCCGACTAAGAAAAAGCATTAAAAAATGGTCACATGTAAGAAAATCATGAAATCTGTTAATTCAGAAAGAGGACATGCAACTATCGAGCTTACATTTCCATTTGTAAAACGGAAGATTCAATGTATGTCATATCGTACAACAACTTTTTCCCTAAAATAAAACTCTATCGAAGTAAAAAAAAAACCCAAACTTTCCCTGGTTCATTAACTCTAAGTATGTGTCACAAATGGGATAATTTTTCCATTTCCCTAACTGCGTCTTCTACTAAATCGAAAATGAATTCCTTGCGCGGCATTCATGAAGAACAATATTAATGCAACTTGATTTTCCTTTATATTACGACGGTTTAGAGAATTTATGAAAAGTGTTCCGTCAAATTGCCTACTAAAATTACCTTTCTGGCCAGGACCAAACTGAGAATTTTTTCTTACTACGGCCCTGACTAGTCCTCAAATATTCAACATTTCATGTTGGCGTATATTCAATGGTTTTTTCATTTTGATTGAACTCGTACGGTTTAAATTAGAAATATTTGGAGAGCATTCGTGGCCAAGCAGGAGTTAAAAAGTAAAGATGTCCTTTAGTCCGAGTCCGTAAAAAAATGGTTGACATTTTTTGTGGTGTTAACTTGCGTCACGGCGCTTACACTAACTTCGCGTCATGATACACGTTTAAGTGTTACAATAACCATGCGTATACCGTCATATTATCTCATTCTGTAACTTCACTACATCTTTCACCATGCATTGAAGTGTACCATTGTATACGCGACGATATGCCTCAAATTAGTCTGTCGTTCGAGAAGGCAAATGGTACTTTAGTCCGTGTAGACGGATAAATTAGAATGTCTAGATGGATAAATATTCGCCTAGGAAAAATATGCCCGACCACTGACGTTCGGCGATAGAACTTGCATTTTGTTCGAAGAATACGCAACTTTTGCGAATATTACGGTCAAAATATTCTGATTTCAGAATAATTCATATGAAAATAGTCTCCGAGTCTCCGTACAAAATTAGCCGTTGAAATGTCAGTAAATAAGAGCACTGTTCACATAGTGGAAATGGTAACAGACACGATCTATGCAACATCATGTGAGTACCATGTGGTCGATGCAAGTGAAATATTCAGAGTTCCTAATATTTCTATAATTTTTCTATTTTGTTGATTCTGGTGTTACTGTAAATATTGTTCCAACGTAAATAGTAACATTGCTAAAAAAAATCTGTCTTTGATCAGAAAATGAGCCCGCGTTATGTTTGGAAAAAATAAATCTTCTGCGCGCTAACACACTCGGCCATCCAGCCATATGTGATGCTCGACATATCGTCGTTCTCACAATAAAATATTGTACCTAAACTTCACTCTCAAATAACCATGCGTGTACATGTATAACACACACCCTCGATTCGTTCGATCGTTGTGTGAAAAATTTGTTCGATATGAAACAAAATGCTCACATTGATTAACTACATCACTTAATTACAAATATCTGTAGGAAGACATTCACAAATTACGCACGCCAAAAATGACCATTTGTTCAAAAACCCTCGCACACTTTTCGGTTACAGCTGAACAATTTGTGAATGGCGCCCTAGTAACTATTCCGAAGGGAACCACACTGTAAATACTACGTGCAAGAGAATATCACGCAAAAAAAAGGAGTTGCAATTTCAGTGTGGTCCTTTTCGTGTTTGCTCTATTAGAAAATTACCGTTTCAACCAAGTACTTCTTTCTTTGCTCAATCATCTTTGCCATTTCTCGATGGAACGTGTGCCAAGACGAATCACTCTGAAAAAAGGGAAGAAAATATTGTCACCAGAAAATTTCCCGATTTTTGTTCGTCGCCAAAAACTCTATAACTTGCTCATGTAAATTTTTCAACCATAACCATTCACATACACAAGTTGTTCTTATATAAGACTTATATGGGACCTTTGAGGAGTCGCAGCTCTCAAACGAACCCCAATTTATTGGAACAATGTTGCATTGAATTCTACATTCTACTTAAATGATTTCGGATCATGTAGGCCTAAATTTCTTGTATCAATTTCTTTTCATTCTGATTCAACACTCCGTTGTGTATTTAGACGTGTGTCTCATTTAGAATCCGTACTCTGCCAATACAATTCGCCAAATCGTGCTCATTCGAGCAGGCCGGTTGCCAGAAACTTATTCTGAAACTTCCAGGGTGAACCCGAAGCCAGAATAATTGTTACGTCTCTGCAGGAAAATTTGTTTTGACCTGACACTGAAGTCAAGAGTTCCAACGAAAGTAAAGTACGCAAAATGTGCTCCAAAACGATTGTTATCTGGCATGCAGAGTCAGATGACTAGACAGTGCCGCATCTGGCACACCCAGCGCCCTGGACCGCTCAAATCTAGCACCAAGTATAGTTTTAAAGTTTTGCAAATTGAAAAAAGTCCAAGAGTTGGCTTGAAAAAGTTTATGAATGTGTCAGCGTTTTCATAGTTTTTATATTTCTGGGATGCTTTGAAAGTGCCTTTACACAACGACATATTGCTGGATTTCCAGTCCTGAATTTCGAGATTTTAATCTGATGTTTCTGAACTAACGCTACAACACAACATTTACACTACGTCGATACAGTTTACATCGAGTCAAGGCAACTCTTTAGCAAAGTCACAAACACTGTTTACAAAATTAGAGGGATTGAAATCGGGCAGTGTACCTTGATAGTATTCTAACTCTGTGTACAGTGTTATGAAATTCTCAAGGGTACGATTTCGATCCATTTTATTTTGAAAACAGAGTTTGTGAATTTGCTATAGAGTTGCCTTGATCGAATTCTTGTTCTGCTGTGTTGGAAAGTCCCTGACTAAAGATTCGATTATAATTGAGAGGAACGACCGGGTCAGCTTAGCTATCGAAAGATGCAGTTAATAGGAATTCTTCTACAAGCACTTGTTGTGTTAGAATACGAACTCTCCAGTAGGATTTGATGACGTTAGCGCCGTTGTAACTAGTTTGAGAAGCTGTCTAGGGATAAGAATAAAGAATACAGTCTTCTGGTGTTTGTTATTTAAGTTTTTTTTCTTTATTATTTTCAGTTTTCTGTGTTCGTTTTTCTTCGTCTTTAAGCATTTACAAAAAAACTTTTACTCGTTTTCTAGTTTTGAATAAAAGCTAAACCAATGTTAACAAAAATAAATTGGATAGATGGCTATCTGTGTGTGCAAATGTCTTTAAACTTCGTCAGAATTAACTACTTTTCCACATATTTCCATAAATTGAAACTTTTGAATTTTTGCCACTGCAGTCGCTCTCATTAAATTTCTGTTTGTGACGGATTAAAAGTGATTTTTACTTTGTGGTTGATCATACGAAAGGGTAGAGGCCGTAGAGGCATAGCATTCTCTTATATGCAAAAATGTATGTTCTAACAAACGAAGTACAAGATCTCGCATCGAACAAAACGGAATACTCAAAACAAATGAAGTAGCAGAGTTTCCGATTTTAATCGCGGTACGTCTGCCGTTTCTGTAAGGTTCCTTTCAGAAACCGCAGACGTACTAGCATCTTGATATTTTGATTTATTCGAATGAAACGTTCGATTTTTGTTTCGGTTTGCATTCTACTTTTTGATGCAAAGCTTTTTTCCTCTTTTATTGATTTTCATTGAGTTTCCTTCAATGGTTTTTCTTTCTTTTCCTTTTTACTTTGACTTAAATATTCTTTTCAATAATTTAAATATGTTCTTTAGATTTTTATGAAATTTTAACCAGCCACAAAAACAAAATGTCCACAAGCATTGCCACAAAGCGTTTTCGGGTTTTTTCATTCACTGTTAAGCAGTACTACGTGACTTAAGTCACTTAACAATGACATTTTGATACGCCGAGATTCGAAACGATTTTCTTTTTCTGTTTACAGAAATTGGATTTATCTCAAGTGCAATGAAAGAATGAATTTCGTTCCAATTAAACAAAAAGAAAAATGTGGAGGAAAACGAAACCGATAAAATGATCCAATGATCCAGTGACTCGGAGCCAATTTTCCATTTAAAGTTTTAAAAAAAATTTGTTTCCTTTCGTTTAATTTGAATACAAATCCCATTTTTGGTTGAAGACAATTTTCCTCATACAACGATGAATTTTACGCGCACTGCAAAAACGAGTCGAACTTACAAAAATAATTTTTTTAAATAATTGAGGAAGAAAAATCGAATTCGATTTACTTTTACACGTACGCGTTACGCCTAAAATAAATTTCATTTCTCCACTTTATTACAATGTCCAGCCAAAGTGTGTGTGGTAAATTGAATTTTTAGAAAGATGGGTTTGAAATATGATTTTTGTTTTCTAGTTGTTTCATTCGCTTCGATTTTGTTGTTGGTTTTCCTTTTTCTGTGTGTTGAAAGCAGCATCGATTCTAAATGGAAAAAGAAAGACAAAATTTGGTTAATGAAATGGTTATAAGAAAGGGACACACACACACACACACACTATGCAACAGGTAAATTGATGATTAAATTGACAAAAACATTGTATTTGCAAGTATGAGAAGTATCACTGATACCTTCCCATACACAAGTCAGGAATCTACGAAGTGACTTGTAAGTCTTGCGGTCTCAAATATTTTGGACAGTGCAAGAGGAGGGTCGAAACGAGATATTTTGAACATAGCGCGAACGTGAGATGCAATCGTGCCCAGAAAATGTAAACAAAAAGTAATACCTTTCCATATGTTCGTTACTCGTTAGCGTGCGAAAAAAGCTTCTGGCGCTCTAGAGCGAGAAGAACTGTTTTCTTGCACGCTATCGAGCTTTTATCGCACCCTGTCGTGCCCAAGGGGCCTCTCAATAGAAGAAAGTGACGTTTTGTAATGAAAAATTATATCTTCAATGTGTGAGTGACGTTTTCGTGTACATGCAAATGGGATCTGAATAATGTCAAATCCAAATTCCATGAAATTTGCGCGAACGTTCGAAAGTGTCAACAAATATTTGAAATTTCTTTACTCAGATCCTTTAAATCGGATGATCTGTGTGCAGAATTGTTGCGTCGGATTATGAAAAAGCATTGTCAATCAATTTTAAGTACAAAACATCAAATTGGAGTTGATATTTCACACACAAAATTTCACTGAATATTTGCACATGAAGCCACTGCACTATTGAATATGTCAACTTTAGTCAGTGGTGTGTGTGATACAATTTTTCATTGAATTTCACTCATAATTCCTCTATTCTATTTACCTCTATGGTCGTGCCTACATCTTGAATTATCCGTCAATTTATTATAAATAAAAAAATCTTGCCGAGACCCAGGCTTCGAACAGACGACACCAAGAGCATTTTGATTATAACGCAACGAATATATAGCCATTCAACCAAAAAACCACACAATAATGCAAAAACGTATTGTTGAAGTGCATTGACTAGTTGATTTTAGAATAGCGAAATGGTTTCACCACTGTTTCGATCTGAGAGACGCTGCAATTCAATTTTCATAATCCTCAATAAATTTAAAAAGAATTATTTTTTGCCAACATCTCATCAGGCCATGGCGACAGTGGCAAGGAAACAACAAACCACAAGTGGCTAGTTGTACCCTTTGTGCATGTACAAGTCTAGCGAATCACAAGCGAAATGAAATTATATAAAATTTCCTATCGCTTCATCGCTAGCCTTGCAGTCACATGCGAGGCGTGTGGTTCAGTCACCACAGAGCTGGTTAAATCCAACATTACATACAAGTGTTGTGCAATAATCAATAATCGACCATTTGGATAACCGAACCAACAATATAGTAATACTTCGGTGTTACTAATATCATAGCCAAACCGTCACACATACTCGTGTCGACGTTCGAAAGTCTCGTACTTCGTTCGTTATTGCACAACACTTGTATGTAATGTTGGAGTTGATTTTATTCAAATGATTCAAATTGGCTCTTTACATCACATTGCATGTAATAGTAGATTACATTGGGTGCCGCGAAAATGATTCATTACATGAGGGGTCAATTTTTGATACGAGCCGAACACACAAGTGTGTGTTGAAGCAACAAAATTTGAAAACTGTTATTTTGACAAGGCTACCTGTGGCAAAATAACAGTTTTCAAATTTTGTTGCTTCAACACATACGAGTGAGTTCGCGAGTTCACAAATTGACTCCGAGTTAAGGAATCATTAAGCGGCACCCAA
>JANTFA010155129.1:0-10823 GCA_026413405.1 Phytosciara flavipes
AAATTGTTTTTTTGCAATTCCGGGCCATAATCATCACCTTTCCATGCATGATGAGTTTGATGTCATATGAGCGAAGATTTTCTCACTTATACTTCCGATACGTTCGTTAGCGTGCGAAAAAAGTTAATCTTGTGCTAGTGCGAGAATAACTTTTACTTTCTCGCACGCTATTGGACTATTTTCTTGAATAAACCGTTCATTTATTGTAAATCAACGACTGTATGCATTTTTATAGAACGTAATTTAGAAGTGCATTGACTACTTGATTTTATTCAAGCCGTCTCTGTACATCACATTGCATGCAATGGCATTTGGTATCGGTAAGCCGTCTTCTAGAGAATTCAACTGAACCAAAATTCACATTTGGTATGGTGTGGTCGACTCGGCCTCGTTAAGGCGAGCTTGCGAGTAGTACTGAAAAATTCGGCTTTTCATCACTCATGACGAAATGTTTTAGTATACTATTCTGAACGGAGAGAGTGGCCGAGAAAGTTTCTTTTTCGGCCGCAAATATTCTCTCTGAGAAGTACAAAAAAATTGGACTTTTCGATCGTATAATGCGTGTCGAAATCTGTTGAATTTCAGTCTTCAAGCAAAAAAAACGTTGTTTCTACAACGGTAGTTTGTTTTGTGGATCGGCGCAGCCCTCGGTCTGCTTGACACTCTAGACAAATGCATTCTTCAAAAGACTTTCATATAAAGTAAACCAAGGAATCATATTTTTTTTTCAATTTAACTAAAACGGCTGGATGCATAGTCAAAAGTTACAGCGTTTGTGCCGACAATTTTTCGACTTTTTTCCAAACACACAAAAAATTGTCAAACAAACGCTGTAACTTTTAACTTTGCATCGAGCCGTTTTAGTTAAATTGAAAAAAAAAATATGATTCCTTGCAGTAAAATAGAAAAAATTGGAATAAATTGAGTACGTCACCCCTTGATGTAGGTATTCTACAATGTACAATTCATAAAATGTGATGCTCAAACTTACACAATATATAACCGAGATATTGAATAAAAAAAAACCGATTGAATTTGAATGTGAAGTATGCAAAATCGGAAGAGATTTTTTTCGAACAGAGGAAAAGAACGTGGTAAAATATGCACTTGAAATGTAATGTTCGTAAGTGGAATATTTATGCGGGCAATACGCAAATGAAAAGGCGATGACTTTGAAATTTTTTTTTTTTTCTTTTTATTTTCGTGTGAACTTATACTTCATTCTCTTCGTCAATAATTCCCTTGATTGTAGTCAAGGGCCTATACACCTAACATCACCTAAATGTCCGTAACAGTAATTAACATCAAGTTCACTATGATCTTTCCAAATGATTTGTATGACAAAAACGTTAAATACAGAAAATGTCCGTTCAATTTTAAGTTTAATAACTTGAGTAATCCTCAACCGATTTTCAAATTTCTTGTTGTAATCAACGAAGAATGAAAATCTTGAGGTCGGAGGTGGACAGTATCGGAGTAGCGAGACGGGAGTAATTCTGGAAGTATTGTTTGAACGCTAATTAGTGAATTCAAGAATCCCACGCGTGAGATTCCGTTCCTTTATTTTCCCACGGTTTAAATACTTCGCGCAGAAAATGAAGATTTTAGCGTTACGTAATTGATGAACCCTTGGACGAGTAGTTGAGCTCAAGTGGTTAGGTTAAGTTCAAAGATTTCCATTTAAAAACTGTTTTTCTGATCAGTGCAAAATTCAGTCAGTCAAGGGACCCGACCCACTCAAAAGGTGGGACCTAGTTTATAGTCTAATAAGTGATTTAGTACTGCCGTTTTATTGAATGGTGTAGAGATATGTGAGTGGATATATCATTTATGTGAGAGACGCAAATATGTTAATTTCACCATCACACACCAAGGCCAGTCTTTGATAAATTTCCATATGAAATAAGTCAACGTACCCTAGCGGAACATTTTTTTTTCTTTTTTCTGAATTTGATTTCTTTCGTTTTTCTTTTCTATTAAAAACCATAAATGGGCTGCTCGCTGCTGTTAGAATGTCTAGATAAATATTGTCAAAATGATATTTACCGGTTGAAGAAATTTTGTTTTCATTGCAAATTAGCAAATAATCGACGAAAGCATTGCTGAGTTGTTTCGCACAGAGATCATGTACTAATGGCATACTATGCATGCGAATGAGACAATTCTTTCTGTCAATAATTCAAAAGTTTGTTAAGAAAATTCAATCGTGTGCGGATTTGATACCGGCAGTCCCGCTGATTCGAAGTACGTTCCCGATTGATTTTTTGAATGTTTCATCTTGTAACAACTGTTCAGTCATAACCATTCTCCCTGCGGTGTTCTTGTATGGGAATTTCGGTTCAAAATTTCATATTACCACCATCGGGAGGAATGATCATGGTAGGCCTCGGTTCTTGGTGCCTCTTCGTCATACGGCACTACGCTTGACTTCTCGAAGTAGCCCAGCTTAGCTGGGCCGAAAACACACATTTTGTATTGAAACTTGCATGGACCTCTGTGACTAAATGAAATGACAATTTAATGTTCTCAGCTGGTAGCACCTCATGAAATTGCCCAGAGTTATCTGCTAACATTGTGACTAGCGATGTGAATTACTCGAAGTTCTCGAGGCTCACTACTAAAAGTGAGACCAACATTTTACTTTTTCAATTTCTTTTTTTCCTCAGCATCCTATCTGTTCTATTCGTGAGCAACAAAATCATATGAACCACCGAAAACATCATTAATTCATTCCTATGTTTTCTTCTGAACAGGAACTGGTGTCACATTGGAAGAACGAACTCAAATCCTAGAAAGTCACAATCGACTTCGCTCGACTGTTGCCCAGGGCCGCGTACCGAATCAGCCGGGAGCCGAAAATATGCGTGAAATGGTATGGGACGAAGAATTGGCACTGAAAGCCCAACAGTGGGCCAATCAATGCACATTTCAACACGATCCGAGCCGGTATTTAGACCGATTTACAATGGGTCAAAACTTGGCGATTATTTGGAGTACCATTCCACTGGCACCGGATGATGGAGATTTTCCGTCACGCATCCAAAACTGGTTCAACGAAGTGAGAAAGTATGCGTGGGGAGCACAATGGTCACCAGCAACTGGTCATTATTCGCAGGTAAGCTCTTTTGATCCTGACTCTGATAAACGAACAGACAAAAAAAATCAATTCAATGTCTCTCTATCTCTCTCTCTCTCTCTCTTAATGGATTACACACAAAACCGAAAGTAAAGTGGTGGTGGGGAAAAAGTGAAAAATAGACGAGCCAACGCAAAGTTTTCTAAGGCTATTATCATTTTATCGGACAGGTTATCCCCTCATAAACAAGATTAAGTTATAATTTTGATAGCCAATTTAATCTGCACATGAGATTCAAGCCAACTGGTTAATCAGATTATCGTTATTTCATGTAACCATGGGATTGGGATATGGTTCGTCCATTGTTTTTGCCATTGTGTGTGTTTTTGGGATGGGTGTAGTTTAGTGAAAATAAAACTTTCGTTCCAAAGCTAATGTCAATTTCCATTAAAACTCTTTAGTCGTGGGCATTATGAGATTTTCCATCAACAATAACAGCTTGCTTGGACATTTTGCGTGCCATATATCTATATCTATTGCACGGTTCATTCTCTCGCTCCATAATATAATTATGTCGTCTCAAATGGTACAGATATGATGTCGGAGATTACATTGTGTCTGTGATGTAATAAAATGCGGGTGAGAACAAACAAACAGAACGAAAAAAAAAACTCAACTGATCTAATCCCATTTTAGACACTGGATTCGATTAATTTATAATGGGCAGACGACAAGATTCGTTTTTCATCTTTTTTGTGGGGGTTCATAATTTCAACTGCGATTAATTTGAAATCATAAATTATATTTGCGGACTCCGTTTACTGGCAAAATATATAGAAACGACACGATTGCGTAATAACGAACTATATGCAGTGTATGCTGAAGGCGTTCAGTGCCGCCTCTAGCTTTCGCACGCCCTGGGCAATTACATTTTTAAAAAAATCGCTCAAGACAAATGCTACGCGTCAAATGTTTAGGCGAGAAGTAACTCACTCTATTTAGTTTCATTTAATCCATAAACCTCAGGAGTACATCACCTCGTGGGGTGGATGCCAAATACAACTATTTGAGTTGACTAAACAAAAATGTTTTTTTTTGCGTAATCTCTGCACCATGGGTAATTGCCCTTTTTGGCCATATGAAAAAGACGGCACTGGGCGTTCTTGTGTGGGGTAGAATTTGTTGATAAAAAAGAACTTCGGATACCAAGGCAGTCTGTCTAGTGCTTGTTAGGTCTTCGTCTCTCAATCAGACAACATACCTTACGCATAATTTCATTACTTCAAAATTATCGCATTGATTTCACTCACAGAAACAAAAACATTTTTCTTACAGTTGGTATGGGGCGATACAAATTTAGTCGGCTGTGGATTTTCCTATTACCGAGATTCGCGACGATTCAATAAGTTATGGGTATGCAACTATGGACCTGGGTTAGTATCTCTTTTGCATTTCACTTTCCATTTTATTATTTCGAATAAAATTTTTTTTTTTTCGTTTTTATAGCGGCAATGTTGTCGGATCTCCACCTTACGAAGCCGGTAACCCATCGTGCCAAAATTATGGTATGCAACCGTCAAGTAGATACTCTGGCCTATGCTCCAGCTACGGTGCAACAGCAGCATCCGCCTACAATCCGCAGAGCAATTTCATCAGTCAAAATACGTACACATTCAAAACGGAAACGTTCAATCCGCCAACATATCAAGTCCAAAACACCATCAAGACGGCATTCCAGCAACCATACAAGACGTTCGTTCAACCGGTGGCAAATAGCATAACGAGTGGATTTTCATTTAGCAAAAATGTTTTCGATCGATTCAAAGACGTTGTGAAACCGGCCCCACAAGCCCAACCACAATCGTACCATCAAACGCAATCATATCAACCGCAAGCCTATCAACAGTCGTCTTATCAACAAGCGGCCTATCAACAATCACCTCAAACATATCAGCAAACTACGTATCAACAACAACAGCCAGCATATCAACAGAACACGTATCAAACGTCACCCGCCTATCATCAACAACAGCCTAAGTCGCAGAGTCCGTTCTTAACATACGATTGGAGTCAACTGTTTAGCGTTAACAACAACTACAACAATAATTATCAAACCAAGAAGTGAATGGTGGGTCGGGTATAGTGGTTAGACTATTAGGTAGACAAATTTTATTGGAATTACTCGAAATGTTCGTTTTAGCTAGATTGTACATAGACACAGAAATTTTGCTTGAGACTAAGATTAATAATTTGTGAGAGTCGAAGAAGGGGAGGGGTTGTATTATATTCGAAAAGAATTCGCGCGGAAATGTATTTGTGATAATTTCACTGCAAATTTTTGTAACCTGCGAATCCGAACAATGACTGCAGAGACAGTCAAACGAATTTTAGTTCAGACGAATGAACTTCCGGCCTGGAAACGAATGGATAGTACGAGCGAAATTTGCGTACTGGCAGAAGAACAAGTAGTAGACTGCGTCCTTGTTTTAGGAATTTTCCGTTTTTTGTCAAGTGTCGTACCATGAGCCAAAGGCGAGTGATGCAACGGGAACTAGGCAAAATGTATAAAATTCCACACCAGGACGCATTTCCCTCACAAAGCCTACCGCGGAAATGAGTTTTAAAGCTAAATATCAATGACTCATTTTCCAGCGGTGTAGAGGGTCGTACAGAAATGGCGTCACATTGGTTCAGTGCTGGCATCATATTGAAATCACTAATAACTCGACAAGAAATCACTTTTATGAGTGAATAGTATGTTGTACGCCCCTAAATGGGATGTAGGACATACTATTGACTCATAAATGTTACTTCTTGTTGAGTTATTAATTATTTCAATTATGATGGTTCACTGGAACCAATGTGGACGTCATTTGTGTACGACCCCTAGTGAATGAAACTATTTTTGCCAGTGCAATGTGATCAAATTCGATATAATGCTGGAAAAAGCGGCGAATAGAGTGATTGTGTTGCTACTAATATTACGTCGAGAATTAATTAATTAATGAGGTTGAGCTAAGTGGTAGAGAGTTTTGAACTACGGGTAAAATTTTAACTTGAAAACAGTGGATGAATTAACGAGAACAAACAGCGAAATTTTACAGTTTTCATTCCATTTTCAGCAATTAGTGAAAATTTAACTGAAAACTGAAATTCGAGATACTGAAAAATGTATTTTGTGATAAGCGACTTGGTTGCGCTAATTTTTTTTTTCTATTTTCTTAAATCAATCGTGACAAACAGGTCTTAATCTTTGTCATGCGACAGCAATATTGACAATCGTGTCAAAATAAAAGGAAATTGATTCGAAAATTTGTGGTGAAATTTCTAGCATATTGTGCTAAAATTGTGCGATTAAGATTAGTTTTATGTTAGTTAAATATTAGAATCCGAAAAGACTTAAATTAGTTTTAAGATTAAATCACCACATTGAACATGGTAGATAACAGAGTGCCTCGATAATACTCAATGAGATGCGTAATGGAACTAAGATAATTTTTACCAATTAGTAATTTAGACAACCGCGAACGATGAATGCTTTTTTAGACACTAGATGTGTAGATATATTGTCACCTCGAGGCCGCACGTCGAGTGGGACAATACATCTCGTCTTACCGAAAAGTAAAAATCACCGAGTTGCATGTACCGTTTTTCTCAAAAAAAGTGACAAGATTCTCAGTTTTTCGTCACTGAGATGAGAAAATGTAATTTTTATGACAATTAAAATTCGAAGCAAAAAAGACGCGAGAAATACGAACGAAAAAAATGAATAAATAATTGAGACGAAGAAAGAATGTTCACTTGGTTGATAGTGGCACTGAAGATCCGAAGGGCTCTAACCAGACACATAGCAATCTTTTCATCCATGGATGTAACACTGGAATCAAGAAATGTTTTAATTAACTGTGACGAATGGTTTAAACCAGAAAAGAAACGTGAACTATTGGTGAATTATAAGAAAAATGAAATTTTATTCATTCAGTTTCGGTTGCAATTAGTGGACGATGTTCTTTATTTTTTTAATAAGTACCCCATTGTGGGGTCTTTTTCCGTTCGTCAGTCAGTCAGTCCAACAAACCAATACCAACATGTCAATCAAATACACACAGATAAGTCGAGTGCTTTGAATCGCAATTTTTAATTAGTGAAATCGATGTATTTGGCAGTTGGTAGTTGACTTCCAAAATAAACTCTCAGCTGAATGGTTTACTACTCAAGAGCAGCGCGCCGACTAATTCAATTATTCCGCCTCGTTGTCTATTTATAATTTGAATATTTTTGGTAGTAGGTAGTTGTCAGCTGGATATACATTCGAAATTTCAATGCCACTATGACCGAATGAACTACAGGGCAGAGCAAAATCATTTACAGCTCATAGTCGACATTGCAATTGGATAACTTGGTAGTTGGTGGTGGACTACCACAATGATAGTTGTCGGCCCAGATATTTAATTGTCAGCAGATAAGTTTTCTATACCGGCTCGGCTCATGCAATTATTCGGCTTGCTTACTCTTTTCTAACTTGAATATTTGATAGCTGTTTGTTGATAAACCAAAAATTAGAATGGTAACAGTTTCTATCAGTTGTCAATATTTGAAATATGAAAAAACCACACCAGGCTCTAGCCGGTCTATTCTTGTTCTAAAGTATTGGCATTGTCAGCCAGTCAACCTGTTTAAAACGGAGCTGAATAAAAATGAAATTTCATTTTTATTATAATTTGCTAATGACATTAATAATGACGAAATCGTTCAGACCAACAGAGTTGTTCCACTCAATTAGACCAGTGAATGTATGTCTCATACCAACCGAAACCCATATCTTATCCAGCCTGTCACCTTCAGTGAGCATTTCAATAATCTGAAAATGGACAGTGTCATGAGAAAAAGGATTAAAATGTTTGCTGATTGAGATATATGCGTGGGCATAACGTTCATTTGATTAGAGTTGAATGATAATGATGCCATTTTATACTCGAAAAGTTCTCAGATATCGGCCGCTTTTATCGACCGTTTAACATGAGAATTTTGCAGTTCTCTTTATAAATTACAAACTTTTATGGAAGAAGACAAACAAGAAACATTTTTTTCACAAATTAATATCTTAATTACATGGCATAGCTTACGTGTATATGCATAGTAGTTCCGAACAACTCTTTAAAAATCAATCATCGTGGATAATTACCTCCAAAAAAGATTTTTTTTTCTTACTTTTACTGAAAGTTCATATCTCGTTTCAGTTTTATAATCTTGCGTGTAATTAAGCAAATATTGGCTTGGCTTGACCGTGACTTACATTAAAACATAAAAATATAAATTTGAGAACCAGTTTCGTGCCCAAATCAGGTTTGAAAATCCAATCGGTTTTTTTTTCTTTCTTTCTGTTCTGCCAATAATATTAAAAATTGCACGTTTGTACAATGACCAGCCAATAACCAGAATTGACATTCTGTTCGGTGTCTTCCGGTATGTACATACATAAAATACAGCGACGAAAAATATTTATTTGCTTTTTTTCCTTCTCTCGTTTGCCTGTGTAAAAATAATAATTGTCGATGGTTTCGGATAAGAATTAAAAAAAAAAATTTGGAAACGATTTTCATGTCAATATATATTCCGTTCGAATATAATATCGGAATCAGGCAAAAATTAACTAACTAATTTTAAATGACCTTCTGCAGCACACGGCCCGACAGCTCAATTTTTAAAACTTGATAAGACCATGCAACTTTTATATAATCCACAGAAGAGAAGAAGAAGAAAAAATCGCCTTTAACGAGATGATTGCCGGCAGTATAGGAAGGAAGAAAGAAAAACAAAATCAGAATCGAAAAAAGATCGAATTCATTGCAATAATGGAAATAGATTACAGGCGAGTCGACAAAATCATTATCATTCGCTCCGCTCTACTGTCATTTATCTAACTTATGAACGGCAGATGTGTCGCGATTACATTCGGAAAATCTGGTACTTCATTTGTTTGAAGTCTTCCGCTTTCTTCGATGCGAAATCTTCCACTTCATTTGTTACATCAGAAATTTTCGATCTAGGTTACATTTTAAGCTCAGTGGTGATTGCTCTTAAGCAATTGCACCGAAACCGTTCTCGGTGGAATTTTGAAAACTGACACACTATTTGTTTCTATTTGAGTTTTTGGTTTCTCCATATTACCAGACAACAGAAAATTGGTCGGTTTCCAAAGTTCCTGTATCTTGCAATCGAGTGGTAAATGCTGTTTCATAGTTTAAATGTGTGGACGAGGCCACAAGCCGAATGAGACAATACGCACTATGTGCCTCGAAAATCATTTATCACCGACATGCATATACAACTGAGATTCTCTGTTAGCACCGAAGCTGGCTATTTCTTGAGTAAAGTTAGAGGGCCAATCAACGCTGTGTTTTCTTTTCCATTTAACTGCTATCAAAAAAGAACGAAACAGAATGACCAGCTCCATTTGACTTACGAAGAATCTAGCTTCGGTGCTAGACAGAGCATTGATCTAACGTTTTTCTCAGAAAAGACAAACGAAATCTTGTCAATTTAGTTAGATTAAGTTAGAAAATTTCGTTTTTTCTTTTGTATTTAAATATTGTTCGGCAACACGTTCTCTGTTTTCGCATATTTATATATTGTGAATTGATCAAAGTATTTTTTGACAAAGAAGAAGAAGAAGACGACGAGGAATCTATTTTCACGTTGTTACAGAATGCACGCATTCCACTTCCTCTTTTGTAACCATGCAAAGAAGAAGGAGAAAAAAAATGGTTGAGACGAGACACATAAATACTAAGTTACATTTATAGGAATAACATTTATTTAGATTGCTTCGATATATTTTAGATGATTTTTTTTTGAAGGATGATAATACACATCTCATCCCTTTGCTTGTGTATAAAATAGGAATTTTGTGTTGTTTATAATATTGTTGCCGGCAGCGAATGTTTGTATCAAATATTTGTTTTTCGGTTCATTTTTGTATGAATTATTTTTTAGAAAACATTTTATGTGTTGAAACGGAAAAGTTAATGCAAAAATAAAACTTATTTTTCTCTGTAAAAACTGGAAACTGCAAAAAAAATCATTTATCTATACCCATAGTGTGCAAGTGCTCCCTATATCATGATCAAAGTACGAAATTTATCAACACAGAGACAGCACGAGTCAACTCAACGCAACAGGTGAAGAAGAGCCAGACAGGTGCATTATAAATCTTTATTATATGGTGTATCGGTCGCGTAAGAGAAAAGAAGGAACCGCTTGCCAAGTATAAGAAAAACAGATTTTCTCTGGAGTCTACGAACTCAAATAAGATCTTCAACTTTTTACTGATGTTACACGATATTTACCACTATGTAAAACGAGATAGAAACGACTCGGATAAATTATATTAGTCTTTCACTGAGTGAAATACATCGTCGACGCAGAGACTTTTTCCCCTTTTATGTGTTCAGAAAATCTGCTACTTCACTATTGTCAATAAAACAAAAAAAAACATGACATTTGAGAATCGCCTAAATGTATGCTTTTGTGTTAGGTGGTGATTATTCTTATGAGGCACCAATGCTTATTTGAAAAGGTTGCATATGGTAGATTCAAAAATGTCATATTTTCGATTAATTTTGCTGCCATAACCACCACGAATGTGTTAACTTTCAATAAACTAGGCACCACCTTTTGAGCGGGTCGGATCCCTTGACTGATTGAATTTCGCAATGGATTGGACGAAACTTCAATCTAAAAGACC
>JANTFA010155140.1:0-10820 GCA_026413405.1 Phytosciara flavipes
ACTTACTTGAGATATGTGCAAAAACCGTAAATACCAAAATGGCGGCTGGCGGCCATTTTATTCTGTTCGAGGGTTTTTAGTATTAAAACACCACGCTTGCAATGGCGGGTTGGTGAGTGGTGCAGTCAATCTGACTAGGACTGTGCATACTGGCACTGTTTCTACTGAAATCATCCCATCACGATAACACCCTGTCTAGTGCACTCTTTTGTGTAAATTTTAAGTTACTTCTACAATTTACTGCTACAGTTTCTTGCTGCAGTTAACTAGTAGTCCTTGGCAATATCAAAGAGAGTTTATTTACCGATAGAATTGTTTTCGGTGACCTAAGATGACTTTCATTACCTTTCAAACAAAACAAATTCATGATTAACGGATACAATTTACATGAGTTATTGACAAAGAAAAACTCTACCTTCGCTGTACGGCCGAGTAGCTCGACCAAGTCTCACTCTATGTGCTGTAACTTCCGGTACCGCCGGTAAAATATGCAAGAAACCTCTACTAAACCTTGACCGATTTTGCTCATCTTCGAAGTTAAACTGACACTTGTGTATACAAAGCGAAGAAAAAAAGTCCCATCGAGATTGGTTTCGTTTTACTCAAGTTATCCTTTATGGGTGACCACAGAAGACGGTTTGCCCCCTACTCATTGATTCGAATCCAACGTGTATAAGAGTGAAAGCGCGCTTCGTACGGGTCGAAAAAACGGAGTCTGTTTGTTTTTGATGTTGAATCAAAGATGGTTACAGAGCACTCTGCAAGGCTATTCCATAAATTGACGGTTTACAATCACGACGATTTTTTATTTTTATAAATAAAAATTGTTATTGAGTCCATACAAAAAAATTGAGTAATGGAGATGGAGATGTGACATGCTAGATATTGCATATGGTACATACAAATGGCACTTATTTGAGTGTATATGTATTTCAAAGTCATTAATAAAATAAAAAAAAGATTTTTTATAAAAATTAAAGTAAAAAAAAGTGTGTGTCTTTTATGAAACAAATAAGTTCACACCGACATAGTAATGCATTAAATATATTCAACACACAATTAAAAAATTGTGAGTGTGCAAGCAAAATAGTAATAATAGTTTGTATTAACCTACAACGAAATGCGGAGTATAAAAGATAATTTTTATGTTTTTGTTGTTATTTTGTTTTTTTTTTTTTATTTAAAATATGCTCAACATTGTAAAATGTTTATGCCGCGCTGCTGGTTGGTAGTGTGGTGTATTTGCTATCCCCTATATGATTCACAGGTTGTAACAGCATTTGCTTCAGTTTGTCCGCGGTCGTGTAGTGAGCATAACATTGATTTTTGTTTTAAAGAAAAACAGCAACAACTAAAGAAAAAAATAAATAAATAAAAAGCGAAGACGAGAAAAACGAAAAAAAAAATATATTTTTTGTTTTAAACAATTTTTTTTTAGAAAAATATTTATTGAATAATCCAGACAACGAACGAGAGGAATTTCTGTTTTTATCGTTTTTCTTCTTCTTCTTCTTCTTCTTCTTTCTTTTTTAAAAATTCGATTCATTAAATTATTTAATTTTAAAAACATTCCGTGCTGTGCTATGCGTTTATTCGTAGTGATTTTAAAGCGATTTTTTTGTTTGTTTGTTTGTTGTTATTATTTGTTTACCTCCCGTATGAACTGATTTAGTTTCGGTAAATGAAAACAATATTTCTGTTTTGTTCATTGCTTTCATCTCAATCTTTCGGTTTCTAATAAATTTGATTATAAAATTCGATAGGTGTGTGAAAAATTCGTCAGATTGATTGGTTAATATCCCATTGTGTGCTATATTTGTTCAGTTCTTATATGCTCGAGCAACAAGGAGAATTTTAAATTTGCAGAGAATACATTCTTCGGCAGAGGTATGTGCCTGATTTGAAAATGAATTTATAATTTGTTGTGCTTTTGTTTGAAATGTTTTTTTTGGTTTGTCACCAAGTGTTATCACTTTATTCCACTTACACTGGACGACTGGACTGTTATCTAGATACATTTTACTTTCAGTTTATGCATTATTTAACCGAATTCTTTAGTAATTTCCGTCGATTCTGATAACCTCTCTTAAAGGGAGATTACACAAATAATGTACCAACCGTGAATGGGGCATGTTTTTGTTGTTTTTTTTTATGTCAATCATGTGTCATGCTTTTTTAGTATAGTAACCAAAGGGATCGTACACAAATGACATCACCTGACAATTATTCATTTTTTCAAGTCAGCATTGTTTATTACCCTCGAAATACACCACCTAAATGGATAGGACACAACACTGAGATAGCATGACGTCAATTGTGAACCGCCCCCAAGGGCCTGTAATAAATTGGGATGCATCTTGCATTGAGGTCTTAGGGAACATTCACAAGAGTGGCGCACGCTCTATTTATAGTTTGTGACCGTTTCCCATATGGATATTGTATGACCATGGCTGGACCTTTTCAAAGGATTTTTTAGGCAAAAATTTCGAATTTTTGAATAAGAAATGCATTCCTGAGTTCTTTGGTGGAGAGGCACGGGTGTTCCATTCCATTTTAAAATTAGGTGAAGCACAATCACTTCAACAGTTGGTTGTAACATTCATACGTCTTCAAATGATCACAACTTTGTGAATTCCTAGACTTCAAAGCTTAGACATTATCGAATTATAAAAAAAATCAATTTTAATTCATTGTAACCTTTCAGCAACGGGGAAGACATCTGTTATTGGCACCGATGATCAAAATAAACAATTAAATTCACACAGCATTCATTATATAAAACAATGTATGTTACAACAATTAAAGTAGTAGATATCGTATGAAAAACAGACGTCAAAACACTTCAAACAAACGAAGTATCAGATTTAAAGAAAATATCGCGATACGTCTGCCGTTTCTGAAGAGGTAATTTCAAACTTTATCTACCTTTGAAGAATCACAAACTTCGATTTGAAACTGTCAAACTATTCGAAACGATGTAAAATAAATCAAATTAAATTTTTCTTATAATTCGCTAATGTACATGTCCCCTTTCTGCATTTATTATGTGTACGTCATTGCAACCTAAACTCGAATCTGCCAAATTAAGAATATTTGCGATTGCACTTTCGATTTTATCGAACCGACTAACTTTCGTTTCTTTTTCACAGCTAAACTCTTTTTTGCATGTATCACGTAACGATGCAATGCTCGATGGTTTAATGTTTGATCATTAAAGGAATAAAGTTTACACATCTTCTTCTTCATGCACAATTAATACGAATACGATTTTGTTTTTGTATTTAAATCGAACAAACATTAAGTAGAAAAGTAAGAATTGCATTAGGTGTAGTGCAACGAATTTAAAACTGAAAATTACCATTTAGAAACGGCTTTACTCATCTGCTATCGTAATCATGTCAAAAGAACTAGTGATGAGCACGGGTCAGTGTTCTCTTATAAACGTATAAACGTTAAACGTATTGTGGAAAGAAGCGGAAAATTTTAGGCGAAGCATTGCGCGGTACAAAAGAAGTAATTAATTTCATTCCAAAACGCTTCAAAGGTTTTGAGAATAAGATCATTGATAGGAAACTGTTAGCTCTGGAAACTGCTCTAGCAAGCGCAAAGGTTACATATCCCAGCCGAAGGCGAGGTGTGCAACTACACTTGTCAAAATGACATTTTCCAAAGCAAGTTGCTTAAAACCGCATTAGTGCGAGTCCCATAAATTGGCCCGAGATAATGAATACTTTCAGTATCCAACTTAGTTTATGCATGCACATGTAATGAACACTCTCCGCACTTTCCACTGAAACATGTAAGGGGTCGTATATAAATGACGTCATGCTTTTCCAGTGCTGTCATCAGATTGAAATCATGTTAATAACTCGACAAGTATGAACTTTCTTGGGTTCAATGGTATGTTTTAGGTTCTATCCCCGAATCCACCCACTAAATGGGGAGTTAACATACTATTGACGCAAAAACGTAAACATTTGTCGAGTTATTAGCGATGTTAGTCTGATGACATCACTGAAAAGGCGTGACGTCATGTATGTAAGAGCTTGCATGAGGGCGTTTGTAATGTCCGTTGTACAAATGATAGATGTCAATGGTGCATCCTAACCCGTTATAGACACTTCGCTTCTGGTGCTTCACAGCCTAGATTTCATAATTTCGTGAGACAAAGAAACTGTTCATCACTTCGTCCAAGTAAATAAAATCCACAGCGTGTCCTTAAACTTTTAAAATTGTTGCTATCCATGTAGTGTATTGTAGAGGCAATGATTCTTTCAATTTTAAGTTTTGTTTTTATAAGTGAGCTTAAGGAAACTGATTGATTGCCTTCTGAACGAAATAATACAATTCAATTAGGCGATGCAATATGAAATTTCTTAACTGTGCTTCATTATCCATGCATCCGACCTTCATAATATCGAATTAAAATGAATTAAATTGAAACGAGCTTTGTATACTTTTCAGTGTGCGTTTTTTTTCGTTTTATTTTCATCTCATTGATTTGTTGATAAATTGGCATATGCTTTAAATGCTTACGTAATTGGTTCTCTGTTTCCAATATATAAATCTTGTTCAGTTAAATTGTCAGATGTTTTAATATAATAAGGCTGTCGAATGCGGTCTGGCCATAAATTTCAAAGAAGGATAAATTTTTGAAAATTGCAACATTTTTTTTTTAGAAATTTAGGTTTTAGAAAAATGGGAAGGCTAGCTGGTAGTAGTCAGAACATTTTGTTTTTTTTTGAATGATTTATGCAAACAGTATAATGGTTCACTGATAGGAAAGTTCGGAGCATACTTCGGATAAGTTAGTAAACCTGTGGTGCGTTAGTAAACGTCCCACATAGTTTTCATAGTTATTTATGTCCAATCTTGTAAATTCGTTATGTAGAAAATTTTTTCTCCAAGTTCCGAGCTGAGATCGAACCGAGGACCTCGAGATCTCCTAGTAGTATTTTACTAGTCTTATTTCGAAGTGTTGGTGGAAATAAGCGGGCGTTGGGCATGTATGCACTTCGAAGTACGTGCCCTACGTTTACTAACGTGCCGTTGATTATGGTGCATCGGATGATGCTTTCGATTGAAATGAGACCCAAAAATTTTTTTTCTATTGAAATTCGGTGTCTGTAATGCCCTTGCCACAAACAAGCACATAATATTGGCAATATTTCATGCATTTTGTCATTTTCTTTTGTTTGACAGTTTATCTGTCAAATTGTATGGATAATCGAATATGGTGTGCACATCACTCATGTTGTGTGGCACGGGCATGAGTATAATAAATTAGTTTGACTTCCAAAAAAAAAATCTTTTTTTAAATGACCATAGTGCACCATAGTAGTTGGTGGTAACATTATGACAACATTTTAACAAATATAAATTTCGTATTCTACTTTTACAGAAATGTTAAATTTGAATATCTTGCCTACACACACGTCTTATTCTTGTCGTCTTTCTTTTCAGTTGTCTTCTGATTTCAGAAATATTTTACCAAATTGATTTATTTCATTTTCACTAAGTGTGTGTACACGTTTGGCTCCTAGACAAAACGGCTTACTCATCGTATTGTTGCCGGTCCTCATTTCAACGGAACAATCTAATTTAAATATTTATCAACCGAATGTTTATATTCTTTCGCTTCGCATTTATCAGGTACATACATAACATGGTTTTTCGTTTGTGTTCTGTTTAAAATGAATTGTTTCTTAAAAGGTTCGTCGTTTTCTATCTTTCGTTTCAATGCGGTCATTAGTAGATATTATACAAAAGAAGTATGCCTACAACATGTGAGTCTTGTTGATAGAACAAATGTTACTGGCCTCATATACGACTGAGTAAGGTCGAACTTCGAATTCAACTATTTTCACAAGATGAAAATGAACTTACTTGGAAAGATATTGGGATTGAACCTTTATTTATCTGAACCAATTAACCTTATGTACAAGCCGGCAAGCGTTTCAAGACATAGTCATTAATTATGTTTAGAAGCATATAGAGTCAAACCATATACAGAGTCATTGAGTCATATAAAATCTTTGCCATTCCGGGCCATAATCATCACCTTGTCGTGCTTGTGTCTTCCTGCGCATACGCATTAGAATGTTCCATGAGAGTTGTACGAGCTAGAGTGTGAGAAAATTTTTTATTTTCTCGCGCGCTATCGACCCATTGATGAAAATCTTGCCGAAACTAGGTTTCGAACACCCGACAGCAAGAGTATTCTGATCATGAAGCACTATAGCCAATCAACTAAAGAGACATCCAATTGTGAAGAACGTATCGTTGAAGCGTACACATTAAGCATTGACTACTCGTCTGCTTTCCACTCTTGTGAACCTCGGCTCGGCAATCGAGTTCTAGTGCGAGAAAATACCTTCGTACCTACCTTGGTGGGAAAATAACTTCATTTTTCACATAAATCTTTAAAAGTAGAAAAACGATCTAGATAATCCAAAAGCTGCAACTAACACCTCATAATGTTGTCTCTTGATATTGCATAAAAAAAAACTCAGATATTTTAGTCCTATTTTAGTCTCACGGCATGGATTTATTGATGACACTGATAATTTCTGTCAGTAAATGAAGCGGCAAGAAGTTTCGAATTCAGATTCAACATCGAAGAAGTCTTGCTATGTCGGGGCTCAAAGCTGTACACAATTAGAATACTTTCTCTAGGTGTCACAAACTATTTGTTCTTTCATTTGTGTAAAATAGCTTCACCACAACGGAAGAGCATAGAAGTAGCTCAAAATCATGTGAAATTGGCGTGTGAGCGTTTTACAAATTTGTAGAAATTGGAAATGAAGTGTTAAGCAAATGTAACCTTTTAATATACCAAAATATGTGTTTCAACAAATGAAGTAAAAGATCTGGCTTAAGTCAATCGTAAATTTTCTATAGAAGTAATAGAATGACGATATTTTTGTTGGTTGTGAAAGGAGTGTATTCAACAATAAATTCTATGCAATTCTGAAGCGAGTATAAGACAACACTTATTATGGTAATGGTTTTTTGGTGTGTAGGTCAATCAATAAAGTTTGGCATTGACGCTTCGTGATACAATTATTATTTTTTGGTTGCCAAATTTTGGTTGCAGGCATGCAAATGTGTAATCAAATAAATTTTAATTGGCTCTGTTATTGTTACGATTCAAATGACCATATATGTATGTCAGGTTGAGAATCTGATTCTGTATACTGTGTGTGTGTGTGTGTACTACATATCAAAATATAAATCTTTTACGCTGACTAATCGACAGTTGTTGTTCACAAAATTAGGTATTCCATACGATCGGATACAAATAATATAAATGAAAGCTGCTGGTGTGCAATATTTATAAATAATATTCCAGTAATGCTACACAGCGCACAGATTTGTTGTTGCTGTTGTGAATATGTGTAAATTGATTGCAACCTCAGTACCGGACTGGCTCGAAAAAAACCCATCGGGAGCTACACGCAATTCAATTGCAAAACGCCCACAAACTAAATATTTTCATACAAAAATCAAAAAGGCCCATCGCGAAAGGCCCCTGAATTGACCATATGGCCAGGCCGGATCTGTGCAAAACCTGCAAAACGTATGGTGTAGTCATATACGATACACAATTTTCAATGTTTTTTTTTTAAATATTTTGTTTCTCAATGAAATCATGAGAGTACCTGGCTCTGACTCTGCATCATGTCATCGTTGATAAAGAAAATTACATTTCTTTTTTTGGAATTCATCAACATTGAAATTGGACATAAGGCGAACAACTCTTTCAGCAGAATGAAATGTTACTTTTGCGCCTTATATGTTGAAATTGGCTTTTATGAAAATGAATTAAGAGAAGAAAAAGCATCGAAGAAATATATAAAAAGAGCAAAATGTAGTTAATAAGTGTGTGCATTTTATAACGCATTTATAACTTGAAGAGATTGTTAATACGTTTAGTCATTTAACCATTTATTTTTAATTTATAAGTGGGCTGTCTGCGATGTAGTTAACATTTTTGACGAATTTTTTTCTTTCTTTTTCTTTCTTCGTTTTAGACTCGCACGATACAAATCAAGCGTGAGAGTGTGTTCGTTTTGCCAAATTTGGTGTAGCGGTGAGAAATCATCTGACCAAATTGAATATCAAACGATTTTTTTTACACTTCACATTGAATATCTGAGACAGAAAGGGGGAGAATGTAGATCGATAAACACAACGAGGTTTAAAAAATGAGTTTAGAAACTTAGGACAGATTCATAAAATCAAGTGAAATATTGGTTCTAGTGGGGGAATCTGAGGAGAACTGTACCCTTCAATCGGAGGGTAATTGAGGATACCAATATACCCTCACACAAAATGGAAAATGTCCAGTCAAATTTCCATTGGCACTTAATTTTTTTTTGTCTCAGTGGCCTTTTTCTCAGAGGTCGATGAAAATTTTAATACAAAATTTGTGCTTCCCCTTCGGGGGGCCATAACGACATTTGAAAGTCTGAAGATCCGAGGACTTACCACGATTGTCCCCACCGAAAATGATGATAACATGAAATGTTGACCCAAAATTCCCATAAAGATGGACCACATGAGCCGTTCATAAATTACGTAGCGCTGAAGGAAGGGGTCTGTAAGTTTGTGAAAAAATGGAGGGTTGATAGTACCGTTACGCAACGAGAAGTCAAGACACCTATTTTCAATAACTGCGCGAAGTTTCTAATAAAACAGCCCGTCAAAGTGAGAGAACCTCCTTAGCTAGATTGCTAAGCTTTCAATTTAATTTCGATGGATTAGATTGAAGATTGAAGAGATACTTGGCCACTCTGACAAAATGTGTAAAGTTATAAACCCAAATGGTTTTACCATTCTTGCCGAGTGTGCGTCATTCTACGGGAAACAAAGTTCCGTACGAGTCTCTCATTTGTCGCTCGGGACGCAGACACCCATTCTTTTGGGACGAATTTCTTTTTTCGACTTAAGGTACAACCGATTTTGAATCGTTTCTTTTTTTTTGAGTGGAGGTCATGGAATTATAATGAAATTAAAATGATTTGACATAAAACAGAGTTTTTTTTCGAAATGTTCGCACGTTCAGTGTAAATATTTCGTTGCGCCCTGGATAAATAGATGCAATGTGAAAATGTCGACTTTCAAAACAAAACTGTTTCCGTTCGAATATTTTTATTGTCATGTTGCTTAACATCGAGTCGAGTGATATTATGCACAAAATTGTTTATTAAGTTAATTACGCACTCGCGTACTGCATCTGGTGGTACATTTTATTGAATTAGTGCAATACGTGAAGCATTTTAACCAAATTGCTTCGCGTCAAAGATATAATGAACAATTGTGTCGTGATAAAATTCTCGGATATTTCGTTTGTGTTTTCCCATTCGCTTTCTTTGACCATTGTTCGCCGTTGACCGCACGAATTTTATTATTATCTTGTGTTGGCGAGGACACTGTTTCATTTAAATATAATGCCATGCCTACATTATGACATCACTGCTCACATACTATACACTATAGAACTATCACTTAGCTACTTAATTCACATCGAGAGAAGAAAAAAAAAAGTTCCATAAATTTATAATCTATTCAATTGAATAATTTGCTCTCGCACACAAAATATATTATAACACCGTCAGCACGTGTGGTCGTCGGTTTTCATTATAATAATACGCGAGAAGCCCGAATTAAGTCATTTGAAGATAGTGTAAGTCATCAAATGTAAATATTGCATATTGAATCCAGTATAGAAGGTGGGCTTTACTGTGTCAACTTAGAAGTATAGTCATGCGACCGTGTGAAGAAAATTCAAGGAAAGAATTGAAGGGACTTGAAGTTAATGCATTTATAGTGAACAATAGCAGAGAGATAGTCAGAATTTTCAGTGTCTTTTGAAAGTAAGCTTGTTCGTGACAGGGTCTGATTATTTAGGAATACGAGCTTTGATAGCTGTGATGGACGTCGACTTTTAACGAATTGTTTGATTGAAATCTTTGTTTGAATCTACTCCTTCTTAACTCAAAAGATTGTAGATGTTGCCATTTGGCTCTTCTTACTACTTAAAGTGAGCCTTCGGCTATTATGATATTTTGTCTAGTCTTTCATCTAGTAAGATTTGATCTAAAACCCTTAATGCAATTCAATTTTAATTTTTAAAGCGAATCAATGAATTCCTCGCACTTCATTTAACAGTTTCGCGAACATGTCCAGGACAACGCTGCGACTGAGAGGGCAATCTTGCGTGTGTTTCTTAATTTCGAGCGGACTTTCGGTGTCAATTCATTATTTTTAAGCAAAATTACCTTGAGAGATGGCATGGTGGCATTACTTGCTTCTGAGGACTCTGAAAATTATATTTTTAAATTGATTTCTTGAGTTGAAAGTACATCGACTGAAAGAGAATAACCCTAAATCCCACTTCAATACCCCACGAGTAATATATACCAAACGTTTTCTCTCGTCCAGGAAATATTACGATAGAAATTTCATCCAATAAAGTTTTCCAGGAGTTCTATGAAGGAAATTTGAAGAAGTTCCTTGGTTACCCTTTACCTTTACAAACACACAAATGAAATGGCTTTTCGGGCGTCGCCCGAATGCTCATACAACCAGTTCGGGCCTGCCACTTCTCTTCTCGAACCAGAAATCTTATTTACATTTCAGATTGAAGTATGTTTTCAACACATATCGATTGTCATCAATGCTTAAATACCAAGTGAAATATGACCACAAACAATTAATAAACATTTAAAAAAAATTCAAATTTATTTCTAAAAAAACTAAGCAAACCAATGTATACCAAAAATAGAGATTTTTCTCCACCCACTTTCCTGGAGTTG
>JANTFA010155151.1:0-10819 GCA_026413405.1 Phytosciara flavipes
GTCGGAATCGACGTGTTACAAACGTAAGAGTAAAGGCATTAGACCCTCGTACTTCGTACGGGTCTAAAAATTACTTTTAGGTGTAGCAACACAGTCCCACCTCTGTCCTAACATGGCAACATTTGAATGAAACTTTATTTTGTCGAAAACTGTGGCTTGAGCGCTAGAGAGCTCTCGACTCATTATCGAGAGGTTCCGTGTTCAAAACCATGGCAAGGCAAAATAAAATTTTCTTTCATATGTGACTATGTTTCATACATTTATCCACTTCCCAAACATAAGATCAGTGTCGGCTGGCAAATGGTACGACCTGCACTCACTCTTGGCTCAAAATGCTGGACTATTTATGAAGAGTGCGGAAGTGATCTGACAACAACGGAGATGAAAATATGCCACATGTCCCCTTGGTGCTACAAAGTTGGATCACATCAAGAGTAAACATATACCAGGCACGTTGAATATAGGTTTACTAAAGGGTTTACTAAAGTCTACTCCCACGATGAAAGCAATGTGACGAAAAAAGTTCTTTCGATGGACATCCCTATAGTGATTAAAAGACCAAAGCACAGCTGGGCCGGCCAGATTCGACAGCGACAAAAGCGATTAGGGGTAACACAAAAGAGAAGGATGAAATTGAATATGCGAGACCCCTAACACGATCAATGACCCTGAAAGTCAAAATGGCTAAAAAAATCAGGAAAATTTTTGTAAACAAAAAAGAAGAAGAAAAAGCTTATAGAGCCTGCCTTCATTTAGACCAAATCCTCAAGCTATTTGAAACATTGACACAATTGGGAAATAAAATTATGGAAATCGGATGTTTACTCGAGTTATTTGTAAAAAAAACACTTGGTATACTCGGAACAGGTTAGGTCTGACCTGTTTTTTTTTCAGGTTGACCAGAAACTGCTCTTTAAATTTCTTTTAACTTTATTGAAATTCCAGGTTTGACCTGAACCCATACAAAATAGTACTTTATTTGACAGCTGACTACGATCACGCTTTTCCCGGAGAGCATTGATCAACAGGAATTTTTATTCATCGGGAATTCTTATTTACCGCTAGGCCGTAGCCGCATCTGAATATCAACAATCGAATTTCTAAACAACCTGTGGGAAAATCTGGAAAGGCGGACAGATAAAGATGTAGAATCTGGCAAGCATTAGTGCGAAAGAAGCAGACAGTGTCTATTCTAAGTAGTTATCAGTAAAACGAACCGTCGATCGGTTCAATATTTACACTGCTTTCTTTTTCGTTTGCATATCAGTTTGAATTTGCATTTGGAGTGAGTGTTAGTAGGTAAATACTGAAATCGGTTTTTAGTGAGCACAAATACACTGACCCACTGACATATTGTAATCGTGTAATCAAATAATTGGATTTATTTTGTGAAATAGTCAGTGAATTGAACATAACGTGAGTATTTTGAGCAAGGTTTCTTTTATAATTTCATCCACATTTGTCGTACGGTAAAAATACTGAATTTTGTTCAACATCTACGAAAGAACACTCAATTTGATGGTCGTTGTCTTGTCATACGTAGAAGTTCTTAAAAACAAAACTCCGTCTAGAACACTCCGTAAAACACTCAATAGAACATCTACAGGTTACGGTACTTTGACATTTATCCCTACTTTAGTTTCGTTCGCTTCGTTTATTACCGCGGCTGACCTTTTAAACGGCCTTGAAGATGATCTAAAACTCATTTCTAAAACTACAGGAAGTTTGCGCAAAATAAATTTTGTGAACTTAACACTTTGCCAAATATGGTTGTAACTCTTGCCGTTGGCCCGACATGTATTCCAAAATTAAAAGATTCAAAATCAACAACTAACGATCACATCTTTATTCCATTACTCTCATTACAAAGCTGAAAGACCATGGCATCAAGGTCATTTGATACTCTACCAGCCGATGCGCCATCCTATGAAGAGGTAATGAATAGTAATGGCCCCGGGCAACAATTCTATCCAAAAGTTATGCCGAACACGATGCCGGTTATGCCGAACGCTATGCAGGTTCTGCCGGTTATGCCACAGCCATATTATCCTCAAACGGTGCAACCGCAACCATCATCAACTCTTCAAATACAAGTTCACAGTGAGAAACTCGTAACATTTCGTGAATGCCATAGTCTCATTTACGAACTTTGAATTTTGTATTTCAGACATCAGCATTGGTGGACTGTCAGCAACTTGTCAATCTTGTCGAGCGCCGTTGCATACACGTGTTGGCTACGTTTCTACCTGTACGACCCACTGTGCCTTTCTATTTTGCTGCTTGTTCTTGTTAGTGTACAAAATTATTTTGAAATTTAACAGCAAGTCGATTTCCGTTTTGTTTCTTGTTTGTGTTACAGGTGTTGGCCATGCGCCCCATTTGTTTACTGTACGAAGAGGTTTCGCGAGCCGAGACTATTTTGCGTCAACTGCGGTGCAGGAGTCTAAATTTCGATTTTGATTTCATTGAACCGCATCGAATCCGAATTTGAATTGTACGAATCGGAATAAAATAAAATTTTGAACAAATTGTACGCTGAATCTTTTCAATTTGAACCCCTTGCACAAAAACCGAACGAAATTTCCATCATTCGCACTCGTAGCAACAAATTCTGTCGTTGTTTTAAAGTTTGACCTAAGAAACCTCATCGACTGTAGATAAGCAAACATTGGCCACTAGCATGAGTAAGTTGAGTAAGTCTTACTTGGACAGTTAGAAAGCCTCCAAACTTTCATCCGTGTATGGTGTGCGTGTACGTTTGCTTATCTTTACTCACACACAATAAACAAGATCGCTGTCTTTACGAACGAAATGCAAGACTTTTTTGGTTTGCATAAGCCTCCAAATATTTCATTTGTTCATGCTAGTAAGCAGAGCAGTGTTATGTTACAGCCATTACAGCCAATCTTGCTTTAATACCAGAACATAACATCAATTTATTATCGAATCAAGAAGTAGATGCTCGTGGTTCACGGTTTATCAGTTAATGGGTGCCTCAAACTGACCTGAAACTCTGTTGGAAGCGACATTTTTGTTATAAACAGTATACTGCATTATGACCCTGCAACTGAAGCAGTGTTATGGCCGGTTATTGGCTACGGTTGCATTTAATAATAAGAAAGAACTGAGTCAGTTCAACTGATATCATTAGCATACGACCACAGCCGACGGACGTAGGTTTTGTCTGCAGTTCATCTGTGAATATTGGTGTTGTGCATCGTATCAAGCAAAGTTTTGTTTAAACTTCCGTTTTCGTGTGTCGAAATAAATTCGAATGTGAACATCACACGAGTGAAAGCACTTTTTTTGGTATTCGGATGCCTCAAGAAATATTTTTGCATGAGTATGTGCAGTCGTGCAAGACCTTGTCCCGTGACTAACGAACTTTGCACAAAAATATGTCGAAATCTACGAAACTTTTCTTAGAACATGTTTGATTCATTCGAAAGAGGATCACTAGTATACCAGATAAGCTTCCATGCTGGTTGCTCTAAGAAAAGTCCCACCGATTCCGAGCCATTTCAAGACCCAGTTTTTTAGTCACGGGACAAGGTCGTGGAATTAGCCATGTATGTTTCGTCGCAAGGCGCAAGGCGCTATCAAGTTGTAAAGTTTGAACGTAGGCTTCTTTGTCGCTCTGAGTTCAGTGTATTCAATGTTTAAACTTTGAACTCAATTTAAACAACACCAAAGCGACAACCTTCCTTTACAAACTGCGAGGGGTGGCTCACTCAGATTAACCAAAAATTAAATCAATTTTTGACAATGTCTAATTTCAGTACTTTATTTGGAGATTGCTCATGCTTGGGGTGCGTTGATTTGATTCATGTTTCGTTTATTTATGTCAAAAATAATGTTGCAATCAAATCAACAAAGTCCTACCGCCAGCAAACCACTTCATATTCACTGGTAGATTTGAACTCAACCATTTTTTGATAAACCGGCCGCACAAACCGCGATAAAAATACGAATCTTGTAGACTTGGATTATAGAACTCGATCTGGAAATCCCTATACATTCATCTCTGTATGATGGTTCTGGTGCAATTGTGACGAAATGTTTTTAAGATAGAAGACTGATTGCAAATTAAATTTTTGCACAGCTAGTTTTGAGTTCGCCATATTTCAACGTAGTTCTTTGAATAAACAACTCGCGTCAGTTCTCTTTCTCCCAAGAGGTTTTTGTGTGATATCAGTTACTTCTTTAAAGGATCGTTTTATCGCCTTTACATTTGTTCATGACTGAAGTAGCGGTCAATGAGCTTTGTAATTTATCGATGAAGCTCAAGTGTAAACAATCAAATTTATTGCCAAATATCTCGCGAAACAATATCGATCCTGAGGGTGGGTGACGCACTTCTTTGCACTTAATCGACTAAATCGCATGGGATTAAATTGCATTTGCGATTCTCAGTTTCAGTTTTCTTCATTTAGTTGACATGAAACCAAACGGTTTGGACCCGTTTGATCCCTCTTAGACTTATTTATTCTGAGTTTGGTCTCAAGATGTGCGTCACCCCTCGAACGATTCACATTTTCAATTACTATATGAAAACGACTCGAACGATATCGTTTACTGTAAGACTTTAAGCATTCCCAAATTTATCGGTTTTTCAGTTGGTTTGAAGTTTTTTGTCCGTTAGAGATTTTGTCGATCATTTCCATCACTGTCAAACATAGTGTCTCAGAACATTGCAACACTTTATGTTTCATATTTTATCTTTATTTTGTCTGGTCTATTACTTCCTTTGATCAGACCCATTTCAAAATATCGATTTCGAATCTTGTACTTCAATTGTTTGTGCATACATTTTGCTATATAAAGGCCGGATTAGCCGAATATTTTCACTTACTTTTTGTCGTTCTTATCGATAACAGATGTGTCCACTGCGATTCCTCTTTTTGGTAAGAGTAATTTTGTGCTTCCGCCCTGGTATTCATGCCACTTTAATTTCAACTGTAATTGCTAAACTTAATTCTGAAGTACAAACTTGAACCGGTACGGTGCCGTAAACAGAAAAGATTCCCGTGATGATAAAAAATTTCTTGAATCTGACTGCTATCATTGCTACCAAAAAGTGAAATCTTCTGTTCGGTATAATAACATTTCAACGGCTCACCGCATCACGCGAATGCAGCAAATTTTTCTTTCGCTCGTGGACAATCAGTAAGACATATAGAAAAGTGATGAATCTTCTTAAATAGGCCAATACGTGTGACGCGATTTTATTCGCATCACGGCCAATATATTCCTACTCCTACTTCATATACATGCTCTTCCATACCGACGAAAAGGAATATTGGTTTTTTGTATTCTTTTGGTATTATTGCTGTTGAAATCAATAGGATCACTAAGAGAGTAATTGAGCGCATGCAGGTTCCTCCATGACCTGTGTTACGTTTTATGAATTAGGTTACAGCTGGTTATATTCTTGAAAGGTCGACATTTGTATCTTTCCAAGCTATAATGAAGTGGCACGGGTGGACTGCAATATTTTTACTGTACATACTCATGCAAATCAACATGCTTTGGGAACTTGAAGCTTGTGGACAACTTCAAATTCATAGTGGCTTACAAATAGCAAATGGGAGCGACACACATCGTTGGCCCTGGCACGGTGCTATCTATCACCAAGTAAACGAAACCGACTTTATCTATAGATGCGGAGGAACCCTTGTCAGCTCAACATTCATTTTGACGGCTGCGCACTGTGTGTCTCTAGCAGTGGAACGAGTGGCAGTCTCATTGGGAAGACTACATTTGAATGCTAGTCAGAGCAGTGCTCCATTTATCAAGGTGCCGTATTGTTTATTGCTTGACTGCAATTGGAAAATTAATGGAATCATTCGATCGTACCTAGGTCACCAAAATACTTGCACATCCAAACTACAGACCAGACAACTTCGAAAACGACATTGCGATTGTTACCCTCTCAACCAATGCCATTTTCAATAGTAATGTGCAGCCGATCTGCATGTGGAAGTCAGACAGAATGAGTTTATCTGAAGTGATTGGCAAATACGGAACAGTTGTCGGCTGGGGAATCACAGAAAACGGTGAAACACCGAACGTGCTCCAAGAAGCGTCTTTTCCAGTAGTGTCATCAATTTCATGCCTTATGAGCAACCGCGACTTGTATGGTCGTTTAATAACCGATTCGAATTTCTGTGCTGGTACTCGAAACGGTTTGTTCAATTTGAAATCTAGTCGGTGGTAGCCATCAAATTGTTAGCTACATTTCAGGTACAAGTGTCTGTACAGGCGATAGCGGAGGATCGATAACGTTCCAAGAAGATGGGAGGTTTTACATTCGAGGCATTGTGTCAGTCGGCGCAAATAAACTTGATCGCAACACTAACACATTTATGTGCGACACGATGCAATATGCATTGTTCACCGATGTTGCGCAGTATTTACCATGGATCGCCGATGTCACAGAGATCACAGAGCCAATCGAATGCGAAACTGTTGTTCAATGTGATCAGAAGTAAGTAAATTATGAACACAGTAGCATCGATGAACTTCAATATTGAATTGAAGAATCGCCATTGTTGACAAGATGTCAACGACTTGCCTGCTTCAACATTCCTCAGGAAAGCGTTTCTTTATTACAGCACCAACGTCTTCATATGCAAATTAACTCTTACCAAAACAGAACTCGAACAAAAGTGCAAAATAATTTTCAACGATGCTTTAAGCTTAATCATCAATCAGGTAGAAGTAATGGGAGATGGTTCTACAGCCGTTCCCGATTTGTCAAGTGCCGTCGATGAATTTGAAAACTTGCAAATACTTAAATTGATTTCGTTTGAACTCTTGGAGAGGTCTACACTGGCACCGTTTAGACAAATTTCCGATTTAACTGTGGGAATCGCTCAACTTGATGCTGACATGTTCGCCGATCTCAGCAGTCTCGAATCACTTTGGATAATTGATAATAATCTGACGACCTTACCACCAGGAATCTTTCACAAAAACAACCAAATACGCACACTGGGGCTACGTGATAATCGCTTCACTTGGCTGCATCCTGATCTTTTCGAGAAATTAACGAATGTCGAGGTTCTGGTCTTGTATGGAAATAAGCTCGAGACCTTGCCATCGAACATTTTTCGCAACAATGAGAAAATGCTTGAACTCAAAATCGTAAGAAATCAATTGAAAGAAATTCACGTGGATCTTTTCTACGGACTCGCAGATCTTAGTGTGCTCGATCTGCGTTCGAACCTCATTGAGATCATACCCCCAGGTCTATTCCGTGGCAATTCAAAATTGACGGATGTTAGACTAGCAAACAATAAAATCAAACAAATAGGAATCAACTTGTTGACAATGCTCCAGCTAATATCGATCAACTTGAGCGGAAACCATTGCATTGACGAGGATTTTGATTTTTCTGAACAGTCTCGAGGTGAAGCAAACGAGAAAATTCGCAGAGCTTGTTGAATTACACGCCGTAAGTGCGCTTCTCCAGAATTTGAATTTAAGTTCGCCAATAAATGAATTGAAAAGCAAAACTACCCGCACTTCTTTGATAATATCATGACTTCCATTTATAAAGGAGCGTTTTGCATACTGAATGTGATTGTGAAATTAGCGCCCGAGCGAAAAAATAGACGGAACCGTGATAACGGCGTGAAATTGCGAAAAACGTTGTAAGCCGAGGTACGTATTTCAGTACCTCATTGTACATATGCATACCTGCACCAGTAGATGTATATTATCAATCCAGAGACCAGAGATAAATGATAAGTCGGTATGCCTCCGACAAATGGACCTAGATAGATATGAACATTTCAATGACAGTTGGCTCACATGGGACAGAATCGGAAAAAGTTTCAAAGAATTTTAAACGAAATTCGCTTCATTCTTTCCCACAGGAGCCAACTGTCATTCACATGTTTCTTCAATCTCACGCCAGAAGCGTACCAACTCATCATCTCTCTGTAATAGATGAATTCAAATGAAACATGCAAATTTATTCGATTCTAACTTATGAAAGGAAGACATTCGAATTCGACATTATCAAAATAAACATAAGAGGCCGTAAGAGTAGAGCACGGCATATAGTTAGGTGTCTATAGAACTGCACTGCAATGTCATTTTTCGATGAGTTCATTTAAACTAATCCCTTGTTAAAATTGCTGACAGAAATTTCGAAAGCGCCGTCCGAAGTCTCGTTTATAAACTGAACTCTATGAAAAATTCATTGAGATATAAACAAAAAACATTAAAATCCAAAATGGCGGCCGACGGCCATTTTCTTAGGCTACCGAAGACAGTATTAGCACTTCACAGTCGTATTTACCTTTCGAACAATAAAAAGATTATGAAAATCGGATGAAATTTTCTCGAGATATCGTCAAGAAACTCTACCTTCGCTGTACGGCCGAGTAGCTCGAATAAGGCCCACCCTAAGGGATCTAACTTCTGAGCTCAAGATCCGATTTTGACAAACAATTACTTTCATTTGCACTATCTATGAACTGCAAGCAATACCGCCGGTAATATTATGCGATAAACGTCGTCCAGACCTCGAAAACTTTGAACCGATTTTGCTCATCTTCAAACTTAGCCTGGCTTTTTCGATAACAAATAAAGATTGGTTCATTTTACTCAAGTTATCGTGATGACCGACAGATCGACGGACATTCTTTTAAATGCTGATTTGGCATTAGGGGTGACCCCAGAAGGTTTGTCCTTTCTCCGAGGTTCGAAATCGACGTGTTACAAACGTAAGAGTAAAAGAATGAGACCCTCGTACTTCGTACGGGTCCAAAAATTATTTGATCGGGTCAGTGTGTTAACTTCAATGTCTTAAAGTCTTCATTATACTAGAACTGATAATTATCAGCGTATACGGCTGATTCCAGTTATTGCCAGTTGCTGTATTTATGAATTTTACAAAATTCAATGAAGTTCTACAGAAGAACTGGAGAATTCCGTCGAGATTCTTGTACATTTTACAATTTCCCGGAAATAACGTGAATAGCTTGCTGGAATGAGCCATATACGAAAACGGTCGACGAGTAGAACATATAAATTGTTATCAAATGAAGACGTCGAAATTTTGGTTGTGGTTCATCAGTCAATTTGTGTTGGTAATGTTTTCGTCTTAAAGTTTGTCTGAAATTTTGGTCTTAATTTTCGTTTTTATTCGTGTTGAAAAAAATTTTTCATTTTCCGAAATTACATCAAACCCAGTCGGTGCAAAAGTATACCTCAAAGTCTATAAAACCATAACACTTTAAAGGTAAAGATAACCTGCCTTCAATTCTGAATTAGTCGAGGCAATTTCGGCAAAACATAGCTCACTTATGAGAAGAGTTCTTTCTCTTAGCCTCTTCACCACGTTTAAGCATGTAAAAATGGGTGAAAAACCCAATTTCATAAACAAATTCACCCATTTCCACCGCACATTTCAGGAGAATCAAGTATGACACGACTCGTAAACACAATAATGACGTCGAACGGGTGGACTGCAAATTTTCTACTTTACATACTCATGCAAACCAGCATGCTACCGGAACTTGAAGCCTGTGGACAACTTCAAACTATTATAATCTCTCGAATAACGAGCGGACACGACACACACCTTTGGCCCTGGCACGCTGCCATCTATCACCAAGTTAACGAAACCGATTCTACTTATCGATGCGGAGGAACTCTTGTCAGTTCAAAGTTCATTTTAACGGCTGCGCACTGTGTGTCAATAGAAGCGGAACAAGTTTCAGTGTCGTTGGGAAGACTACAATTGAACGCTAGTCAGAGCAGTGCTTCGTTGATTAAGGTGTATTGCTAGACTGATATACAAATAGAAAATGACATTTGACGGTTGTATGTACAGGTCGCCAAGATACTTGCACATCCAAACTACGAACCAGAAAATTTTGAAAACGACATTGCGATTGTTACCCTCTCAACCAAGGTCATATTCAACAGCTATGTGCAGCCTATCTGCCTTTGGAAGTCAGACAAAACGGATCTGTCTCAGGTGGTTGGTAAATACGGCACGGTTGTCGGTTGGGGAATCACAGAAACTGGGGAAATATCCAACATACTTCAAGAAGCATCTTTGCCTGTAGTTTCGTCTTTTAAATGCCTAATGAGCAATCGTGATTTGTATGGCCGTTTTCTAACCGATTCAAATTTCTGTGCCGGTACTCGAAACGGTTGGTCCTTATTTAAAATTAAGTCAGTGGCACCACCACATTGCTGATTTCATTTCAGGCACAGGTGTGTGTAAAGGCGATAGCGGAGGATCGATTACTTTCCAAGAAGATGATAGGTTTTACATTCGAGGCATAGTGTCTGTCGGCGCAGATAAACTTGATCGCAACACCAACAAATTTATGTGCGACTCGATGCAATATGCGATCTTCACGGATGTTGCACAGTATTTACCATGGATCACAGAGACAATCAGATGCGAAACGGTTGTTAATTGTACCTGGATGTAAGTTCATTTGGCGCATGACAGTGGAAAGTGATAAACGGTTTGCTGCCTCAATTTTCCTTATGATTTTATTTGTTGCAGAGATTCTGACATGTGCGCTTTAACTATTAACGTAGGAGAATGCAAAATAATTTTCGGCGTGACTCCAAGGGTAGACGTTAAGAGGCTACGTATAAATGGCTATGGAAATGTATCGAAAGCCGTTCCCGATTTGTCGAGTGCAGTCGATAAATTCACAAAATTGGAAACACTTTTTTTGTTAGACTTTAAACTCGCGGATAGATCGACACTGTTCCCGTTTAGAAACATTTTACAGTTACGTTTGAGCGTTGCTCAACTTAATGGCGACAATTTCGTCGACCT
>JANTFA010155173.1:0-10816 GCA_026413405.1 Phytosciara flavipes
TGCTTGCGATATAGACAAAAAACATTAAAATCTAAAATGGTGGCTGTCGGCCATTTTCTTAGGTCGCCGAAAACAGTATTACGACTTTACGGTCGTCTTCACCTTTAAAACAAAAAAAGATCATGAAAATCGCTGTAAGCAATTTTAACAAGGGATGAATTTAAATAAACTGATTGAAAGAAACATTGCAGGGCTGTTCTATAGACTAACTAACTATATACCGTCCTCTACTCGTACGGGTCCCCCTTATGTTTCATGCATCATTTGGGTCCGTACTGGTAAGAGAGTGTAATGACTATCTAAACCTTTTGGGTCAGAGCAATCGGATCAGATTAGTTTGGGTACCTCTGGTGTAGAGGGCAATGAAGATGCGGATAAGCTGGCTAAGACAATCATTATGGGCGAAAGCTTTAAAAGATTGTCATTTGGCTCGTTTGATAACATCACATCTAGTGACAAAAATTACCACTTTTCGCAACTTGTTGCATAAATTACTATTTCAGGTATGCGATGCGTGGCCTCGTGTGACGATCTACACATCAGAGACCTAAAAAAAGCGTTATCATTAGATTCGGTTGAATAAATATTCAAACACTGATGATATGGCCTTGTCCTAACAAAATTAAAACCAGAATATCTAGAAATCCATTAATCGTTTCTTAGATAGATCATGTTTGGATCATTCGAAAGTGGTTCACTTTTATACCAGATAAAAGTGTTACAAATTCCGAACTATTTCAAGGCCCAATTTTGTTCATCACGGGACATGTCAACAAATTAGTCATGCATATTGGATGCTTTGAAGCAATTCATTTGCTCAGCATCAATTCTGTGAACATGTAAAATCACTTGTGTGGTTTAAAGCAACAAGTTTTGCAAGCTGTTATATTAAACGAGTCAAAATAACAGTTTCCAAAAGTTGTTGCTTCAATACACAGCTAGCTGTGAGTTCGACTCAAATCACCAAATTGATCCCCCATGTAATGAATCACTTCCACCACATTATAATGTAATCTACTGCATCATTCAGTATAGCCTCTAACGTTTCAGAAACGAGTACTCATCTGTTATAGACGAAGACAATCGAGACAAGGGATTACTTTACAATAATGTAATGACACATTTGATAATGCATTTGCTGATTGTAAGGAGTTAAAATTATTGATGTGAATTGCGCCGTATATATATCTCCCATGGGCAAAGTCTTGTAAAAGGTAACCTGGACGTGTGAAGCTAGGGTAACTAGCAGAGGGTTTATCTCGGCTGCTTCCGAGTATCTTTTGGGCATTTTGATGCAGTCACACTGACTTTCTGGAAATTTTGGAAGTAATTGGAGGAAAATTTCAACTTGTATCAACTATTTTGAGGCATTGAGGCAGGGACTGGAGTAATTCCATTAAGGTTTTTCAATGAATTTGGAAGTGTTTCGATTCGTTTGGAAGTAAAATGACCTTTCTTATGTGGTGCTTGCTTAGCACGACAAATAGATTTATGAAATTAACGGCAAGGCTATTGTGCGGCAAGACTGTTGTGACGCGTTACGCTTTTTCAGTGCTTTCATTAGATTAAAATCATCGAAAACTCGACATTTACACACTTTTGAGTCAATGGTGAGTCCTTCGGAGAAATGGCTCAGCAGTGATCATAAATAAATTAGCACATGCAATCGAATCGAATAAATGCAAATCAAGTCATTGAACTGATTAAGATAATCACACACTTTGATCATCCAAAAATACGCATTGATAAAATCAAGACATAAAATTCGATGTCAAGAGAAACTTGATCGTCAAATGCTGGAACGACGATCAAACCACTCTTTTTGCTGTTCCACTTTTCAACATCAATCCGATTTTGGTAAGCATCAAATGTCTTCAAAATCAAATCAATATTGCTCGAACCCTGGTGAAGAGGTGGTGTTGAGAATTGATCGATCACTCGCATGAAAATATTTTTGTTTCTTATGGAACATGATTTATAAATCCGGAGTCCGGGTGTGAACAACCATTACACGAAATAATTAATTTTTGAAAAATTAAAAATTCGTTAATTGAAATTTGCTGTGACTGTAGAATCGCACATCGATCACATCTTGTCAGTTTTCTGTAAGGTTTCATTTTCGTAAAGTTGGTAATTGTGACTAGCGACAGTCCATTTGAATCATTGTTGTCAACTTTACGAAACATAATAATGAAAAATGTGCTGTGAATTATTCCTGCGGAAAATATTTAAAATTGGAACTTATAAAAAAATGTTTCAAATCATGTACCTCCGAATAATTTTCCAATGAATAAATTCCAAAAGATAAAAAATGTAAGCATTTTCTACCTGTTATATGGTGCGTAGGAACAACTTTCGTCTTGAAAACACTCGATCAATCGAAATAAAATATGAAGACTTGCATGCGAGCGATCAATTATTTGATTTGACGTGCTACTACTCGGCGAATGAATTTTTGAGGTTCGCAATTACCGAGCATGTAAAATATTGAATTGTAAAAGCTCCAAACTTTTAGCAATCCTTCAAATTACATGTACGTCTTCATCCTAAAGCTATTATATAAACTCTGATGTTGTTTTCGAGCAAATCAATACCTCCTATTCGATGTCTTTGAACTCGAAACTCTCGAGTAAATCTTCTAATATAATCAATAATAATCGATATCATCAAAATCATTTTTATGCGTAATTTATTCAAATATTTTAACGAACCTTATCCGAATTTACATAATGTTTAATTTACATTTTGCGTGTATACCTTGGGTGGATTGAACAAAAAAAAATCGGCCTTCCCATATTTTATTACAAAGACCGCCAAAAAAATACATTCAAATTGTATAATTCAGTTCCCTATACTAGCCAAAAACAACAGCACACCAATTTTCAAGTGGAACGAATGCTTCTATTTGAACCAAAATCATTTTTATTTCCGACTCTTACCTAACTGAGATATGCATTTCCACTACTGACCTATCCTATTCCATTAAATACAAACGAGATTGCAATTTTAATATTTTTTATCGAAGATGCTTGACATCCAAATCAATTTAGCTTTTAATTTTCAATCATAAATTCATCAGTCAATGCTATTAGCTCTCAATTAGTTCTAATGACCGTAAAATTTGTAAAAAGTAATGATCTCTCGTATGTCTTTATATGTATAGCAATACGTATGGTATAAATCACTCAACAGATGATTAAAATGGATTTCTACTTTCGAAGTGAATTTCTGGTCATTCGAAAATAGAGATGAGGGGGCGTAGCCCGAATTGGCTCTAAAATCCGACCCGGCCCGCACCTGACTCGTTTCAATTATACCGAGTTTATCGTATTCAAAAATTTAATTCGGGTTATTCTCAGGTCTGGTCTGAAACCAAAAAGTTCAAACTTCAGAGCATTCACCTGTCTGCGATATCAATATTTTTTTCGACTCTCAACGGATTTGTTCTACAGTTTTTCACCCTGAGTAACACTCAGCGGTCCGCTCATATTGAATTTCAAAGTCGTAAAAATCACGACAACTAAATTTCAATGGCGAACGAAAATAAATTGCTGGCGTTTGTAACGTTTCTTGCTCCGCTGATTTTTGTTTAAAATATTAGTTTTACACTCGATTTACGGGTTTTTGAGCCACAGTTTGGATAATCAAACGATCGATCACATTATCAATGACTGCACTGCAAGGAAACATGAAGGTGGACTGTAGGACTTACATGCGTTGTCCTCTGATGGTCAACGTTGGCTGCGATCTCTGGACATTAACTTATGATTGTTCGATTTCTGATTTCGATTGTTTCTTTTTGATGTTTTTTAATCTAATGTGAAGATGTGAGACCTTTATGCCTAAAGTTTGGATAATTGGAAGTTGCATTACACTGGAAAAATCACAATGTTATTTCTTGAATCGAGAAGGTGCTGACGTGACGCCACAGCCATAACCTTGACCCAATTCGGATGTTAAGCAAACGGGTAGTAAAAAAGTCGTAACTTTGGGGCAAATTACGAGAAATTTCATAACCCTTGCACGGAGCTGAGCAGCACGTTCGATGGAATGAGTGACCGTTGGAGGTCCACAAATCTTGTAAGATTGCTGGAGGTCCTCTAGTGTGATGTGTGATTTAGTGCTTGTATCGTTTAACATGACGTGAAAGCAGGAGACAGGTAAGCTGTTGTAATGGGTCAAGCTCTGACGTATTCTCATTAGGTAATTGGGTTCTCCTTGTGGCATTGTGTCACATTGTATTGAATTTTTCTTACATCGCGCGACGGTGATTGTTGTTAGTTATAAATTTCACGCATTTCGGATGGCGGTCCGGCGCTGCTTGTAGCTACGATACAATGTGTTATGCAAAGTATCAATGCAATGAGCTAGAAGGGCATAAAGAGGGATCCAAGTGGGTCATTCCACCCCAGGTTTTATTCGAATGTGCAAGGTCAAGGTCAAAAGGTTGGTGCATTAGAGGAAGGATCAGTCTAATGCCTGAAGCTACGTACCTTTTTGAATCTCGAATTTTGAGTCTAAAATGTTGCTTCGGAACAGACCGTTATTACAATAAACTGACCTTCAGTCTACATACCGGTACATTTGTTGTTAGAGCTTTCGCTTATTTCTTTGATTCTAAAGCGAGATACGGGGAGTTGCGTGAAGTGGCTGAAATGTTATGGTTGTGGTTTTCAACGACCGGTGAATCGAAGTGGTGAAACTTTTTAGGTTTCCATCGGGTCTACACAATTTGAACAAGATGCGGATAGGGCCTAACAATTCAAAAATGCAATTCGGGTTGGGTTCGAGTTTCAATTTTATCAAGTTAACTGGGTTGACTGAGTTTTCCGGTTTTAAAATTTCATTTCCGGTTGGGTCTCGAAAAAATCCCGACCCGTTCATCTCTATTCGACAGATATTTTTTTATCGATTGAAATCGTGCACTGAACTTGACAACGCCTTTTCCCTAGATATACTAGATTCGATTTGTGCAAAGAATTCCGCATACTTCATCATCGTAAAATCCGTAACAAACGAGTCGCTTTTGTGTAGATTTTACGTCTTACATATATTTAGAACCACGAATATGCGTGGGGATTTACAGGCTACACGAGCTTCGGAATTTTGATTCTTTATCTTTTTGATGATTTTTTCATAATTCCATTTAAATGCAAATTTCGAAATTATTCATTCAGCGGTTATGAAAAGAGTTTATCGCAAAATATGACTTCATTAGATAAAAAAAGAAAGGTCAGAAACACGAGAAGCGACACGTCCTTGCAAATTGGAATTTTATAAAAAAAAAATTTGTTAAATAAATTGATTCATCATCATAATTAGCTTCGAATGTTGCATCTCATATTATGAACCCCAGCAAAACTGTTCAATCATTATTTTACAACATTGTCCGCCCGTTTTTACTCGAAAATATTTCCGAAGTTTTTAAAATTAATTGAAACTAATAACAACGAAACTGACAACGAAACATATAAATCATTTGAGCGAAACAAAGCACAGCAACTGGTGTTCATGATTTTATCATCCATCTAATTCAAAATTAATTAGCATCAATATATAATTTATGCAAATTTCCATTTCGATTTACTAATAATAGATGTGAAGAATCTTGAAGTCTTTTCGTTTATTTATCTATTTTTTTCACTTTTGAATACAGCCATCTCTGCATATTGTATACACAATACGAATTTACTATCGTGTCTTGGATAATCTTCTTTTCGTTGTTGACCAAAATTAATTTTCATACACAAGGGCCCACCTTCTGGGCGGGTCGGGTTCCTTTTTGACTGTGAATACATAAACCTTGAATAGGGAATCCATTTACCGTCTTTTTTTTTCAAAACCGGTGAAACCGTTGAGAAACTGGTTTTCAGATTATTCCTTCTTTGAATTTCAACCAGCGGTAGATCAACATTTTTGTTCGGATTTGACATTCGTTGCTTTTACTACAAATACAAATTTGCATAGTTAAATAACGGCTCTAAATTGTTTGAGAGGTCACACAGATGCAAGGGGTCTCTCAATAGAACAAACTGACACTTCGAATTGAAAAATAATCATCTTTTGGATGTATGTGTGTCGTTTTCATGTACATACAAGGGACACTGAATGTCAAAAGGAAACTGAATGTCAAAAGGCAACTGATTGTCATAATGAGACAACTGAACGATTGTCATATTTTGAAATAAAGAAGAAAGAAATTGTTTGCCATTAGTGTGTGTGAGATAATTTTTCATTGAATTTCGGTCGTAAATCCTCTAGGTATATTTAACTCTATGCACAGATGTGGATATGCAAGTGACACATTACTTCAAAATAAAAAAAAATAAGCCACGTCGAATTTGGAGAATTGTTCGTTAAGAAAGCGCGCGCTCTTGTTTATTTAATAAATTGATACTTCTCGTGATTCCCGCAACAATTCACAGCCTTGAGTTAAAAGTTCAATCACTTCCAACAGTTTCTCTATCATTTGCAGTCAAAAGTGAGAAGCCTTCAGCAAGCCAATATTTGGCAACATCAACAAGTGATGGGTTCTGATGACATTACCATCAATTGAAAGACGAAGATCAGGAATCAGCCTTGCCTTGCCGAATGTCGTATAACAAGTTCTGTCTATTTGAGCGTTAAAACATTGCGACAGAGCCATTTGTGCAGTAGTTCGATGTCGCGTTGCATTGACTGTTGCAGCTGCTCAGGCGTATCCCCAACGTAGAAACGAATTTCTGTACGGCTCAGTGTAAAGAATAGAATGAAATTGTGTTAGCTGTTACAAGATTTGCATCTCTTCAAAAGTCTGGTTTCAGCGCATCAACCACTCCAGTAGAGTCAATGCAATGATAGGTTTGAGTAATTTAAAAAAAAAACTTATTTCAAAAACGCTGAAAGAGCCCTAGTTCAGCCAGGGGAAAGATTTATTGAAATCGGATTCGATTTACTCGAAATAGTGACGGACGGACTTTGTACGAAGCTAAGAAACTGCCCATTTGTTCCTTCAACATGTTTTTGATTTTCGTAACGTTGAAAATGACTTATGCAATTAACAAGAAAAACAAGAAAATTGGTTCGGGAATCCGCAGTATGTGATAGTAGGGTCGATTTGCAGATCAATTGAAACATTTTCGAATAACTTTTGACCTGAATTTATTGAATATAAGCAAATTCAAAACTAAAGGACGAAGGTCCAAGCACCGCGTTGGGTGCAAGATTTCACATCATCTTAATATTGTTGTCTAAATGAAAGTCCAGCTTGTTTTCATGAGATTCAAATATTGTCGACGTTCTTGACCGGCTTCCTAGATTATCGACGCTCAGAATTTGTGCCAGATTCCACGTAGTAATTTTTTATTAACATGTCACAGGTGGCAAGCATTTCAACAGTTCTTTCATCGGATCTATTACTTCTGTAATTATTTTCCAGAAATTGATTTTCAATCTTGTACTTCATATCTTTGAGCATATATTTGCTATATGAAGACCAAATAAATGCTTTAGATTTTCATTTATTTTTTGTCTGTCTCATCGATAACAGATGTTTCAAATGATCCCGTTTGATTTTTTGTTTATTGAGATCAATACGAAAAGTATTACACCAGACTGGATGGGTAAATGATTGACATAAGACCACTGACTTCCAGTTAAGGGAATTATGTAAAAAAAATGATCGACGTTTTCAAGGCAAAAAGTCTTAAATTTGATAAATCACTGAAGAAAAAATGAGGAAAGAACATTTTAACGCAGAAGTAGAAAAATAACAAAGTTGTGTTCGTGTCCCTTCGAAACAACCATAGCTGTTTCACTCGTAATGTAATAACATTTCAAACGAATATAATACATTGCGCTGCATTGAACACTTCAGCGAAACATGTGAATGTACGATGACGCAACTGCGAGATTCTTCGGTTTTTTGCGATGCATTACAATTGTTTATTATTGAATTAATATGGGTTTATAACTGAATGGAAAAGTGGTTTGTGGATGAGGTAAACAAACTTTTTAGGAACTTTTTTTTCTCTACGGTATAATCGTAATGCAAATATTAGGTAATTCAATCAATGACTTCATTAGGAATGCTAAAAAATTTCACGGAATCAGTTGGTTCAATGCTAATGTTTTTTCCCCGCGATCGACTGGTTCATAAGGTGATCTTCATTCGTAATAATTGTAGCCACAAATACAGAAAAGATGGTCTCATAAGTAGGTGGTAATTATTGGCAATCATGTTTGCCGTGAAAACATTTTCTTGCTAAAAATAGAGCGAAAATCGAGAACTTTTAAGTGCAAGTGAAACATTCATTATATGTACAACATCAACCAAATTCAAAGACAGTACAAAAGACGTACAATGGTATGCCAAATTTTCTCCAAACTTACTTAATATACAAAGCACGCGCATTTCATTTTTCAAAAGAGTCAATTTCTCCATCTGGTCCACGCAACATTACTCAACAACTTGAGGTAAGGTTGAATGGTACAAAATCGATGGAAACATCTTCTTGTTGACCTCGCCATTGGCAATTAGCACTTTTGGTACTTCCATTTAAAATTAGCTGTTGCATTGATATGTATTGGAGTGCTCACTTATATAAAGTTGAGTGATCTGATGTTAAACTAGCTCTGGAAAATCTTTTTTTTTTCTCATACAAGGTTTCATCGCTAAAACAGGAAATTTAAATTACGTAAAAACGACACGCTGACACCGTTCTTGTTCTAGAAACTTACTTTTCAACTGTTTCCCTGTTTTTGTTTTTTCTAAAATTAGCAAAGTTAATTTTACGTTGATACAGTTCGAGAAATGCAACATTCGACATATTCAACGATTTCATCGTTTCTCTCGGTTCGCTTGTTATTTTAAATGTGAGAGAATTTAGAGAAACAACGATGTCGTTGAATATGTCGAAAGTTATATTTCTCAGACCATATAATGATAAGAGAAGGGAAGAGAAAATGGAAACCTCACTTTTCATATGAGTTTTCGTTCCTAGTTACTTGAATGGTAAAAATGGTTATTTAACTCTGTTATTGTGGGGGTTCCGGTGAGATCGATTCTTTTATTTTGAAAGTAGTATCGATAGGAAATTTTCAAGGAGTGATACCTCAATTACAAAGTGACTGAGCAAGCCTGTTAATGATGGTTCTAGACTCTGTCTTTTAAATGACAGCAAAAGCTGCTGGGCTTCTATGTTTTCAGAAAAGTGACTTTTTAGTGACCCCGGCGAACTTTTCCTGATTCTATGCTATGCTAGCAGTTCCTACATCAGCGAGTTCATCGTGACTTGCTTGAAAACCGTGATATTTTGACTATCAGCTGCATAAGTGACCGAGAACCATAATTTTGAGACGGTAGGTCTTTGCTCTTGTCACTCTACCAATTCCTGTGTGAACCGTAAGTTCTGTTTTGCTCCGACTACTTCAGCTGATTCCGCTTAAACAGGTAGGTCTTTGCTCTTGTCACTCTATCAATTCCTGTGTCAACCGTAAGTTCACACAGTTTCACAGGTCCTGGCTCACATTAGTGCCGAAAACGGTCGGGTGCTTCTTGAACAGTGTTCGAGTCCCTCAACGGTCGAGTGCTTCTTGAACAGTGTTCGAGTTGCTCAACAAGATTACGAAAAATATTCGGAACCGATCTCACGTCTCTTTTCAAATATTTTTGAAGCCAACAGTGTGACAAATAATCAATGAAATGTGGTTCGAGCTTACGCAATTTGTTAAAAAGGAGAAACGTTTCTAATGTATACTCTTTCTAGGTGTAATTTTTCGCATTTAAATTAATTCGTTCAATCAATTCAAAATAAGATTAATGATAAACGAACAACTCGTTTCTTCGCCTAAATATTTGATTAATTTTGAGCCAACATGAAATTAACAGTGAGACTCTAAAACGAATTATTGAAATAATAAAACGTTTGACAGTCTCTTAGAAGAACAGGTCTACCTCTACAACATTCTTCAACTACAAGAAGCTAGAGTTGTCATGGTAAATAGATGGCAATATTTACCCATATTAACAGTTCAATCTTAACTGATTGCACACACAAGACACAAGTCAGTCGTTATCTGTTATCGATAGTGATGACAGAAATGAATGTTAATTCATTAGCTTCGGTTATTAATCATGTACAGAATTATTGAAGTAGAAGATTTGTGTCGAAACTAAAATTTGCTCATCGACCAAGTAGCGATAGGTGATAAATGTTGACACCTGTGGAAGAATAAATTTATTTTTTGTTATACCGAAAACGTTTTCAAACGAAGTCCAGTAGCTTCAAGCAACAGTTCATTGGATTATTCTTGTAAATCGACATAATATAAAATAAATTTCAGCTGCATGGCTCGAATCAGTGGAATTTCTGCACGACCATCACTTTATAACTCACAATTTGCTTGTAAGTGAATCACTTATGAGCATTTTAAGAGTCACATAATGAAGCCCGTCATTAAAATGCATAACCACAAGCAGGTCAAGGTGTACTAAATAGAATTGCAAATTATATCAGCAGAAGAATTGGACATTAGCTAAGTTCATCATCCTATTAAGATAATATTTAACAAACAAAGTTTGCTCGATTTGTTGCCAAAATCCAATGTGCTGTGTGTATATTATCATCAATAGAGTTTGAAAGTGGGTGTGCGATCAGTTAATATTTATTCGATTGAAAGCAACAACAAAATCAACTGTTTTTAGCAGATAGATGATGGTAAAACAAATACCAACATCAACGTCGCGTCACTGGAATACAACATGGTGAATGTCACAATAAATCATGATACACTATCGATAAATAATGTAAGAATTTCGATTTCTTGTATCACGATT
>JANTFA010155195.1:6378-20590 GCA_026413405.1 Phytosciara flavipes
AAATTTTTCATTTTAGCAATGTCTCATTTTTCTGTGTACGTTTTGTTGAGGGCATTTTAACTTCTCAGAATATGAAGCTTGGACTGGATTGACCCTCATCGTAATTAAACCCGGGTTGCATGATTTGAAAGACATCCCGAGTAAAAAACAAAAGAGTAATGCGCGACGTAAACCTGCTAGTTCATAATGTCATGTATCTCAAAAGTAATCTGCAACATTGCATATTTCGGTCATTCCACTTAAACTCATCCCTCGTTAAAATATTGCTTACATCAATTTCGAAAGCCCCGTACGAATTCTAATTTGGAAATTAAAATCTGCAAAAAATCCACCAAAATCAGGTGAAATTTACTCGAAATATGGGTGAAAATCAAAAAAACACTGAATTCCAAAATGGCGACTGTCGGACATCTTCCTAAATCACCAAAAAAGTCTACAGCTTCAAGTTTCTCATTATCTTTCGATTTGAAAGTTTCAAACGAAAAACAATTCATGAAAATTGGATGAAATTCACTCGATATATCGACTCTACCTTCATTTTACGGCCGAGTAGCTCGACTTAGGCTCACTCTACAGGCTCTGATCTCCGAACTCGTTATCCGATTTCGAAAAACCTTTTTTTTCCTGGATTGGTGTAGTCAATACTTTCCATTTGCACCATTTATCAATTGCCGCTAAAATGTGCGAGAAACTTCAAATAGACCTCGAAAATAGCACCGATTCGACAGACTTTGACTCTATCATACACTTATTCTGTTACACCATTGACATGCAAAGGTACATAGTCTAAAAATGTAGTACAATTATATGGCGACATCAAAAGTCTCCGTTGAGTTGTTATCATCATCTTAATTACTAGCCGAATATTTACTCGCCTCATATCTCAAAATTGTACATGTAAAATGGTATGGACACGTAATCACAAAGAATTTGATTGTAGGGCAGAAACTAGAGAAGCAGGAATTAAAGTTAAACCGCTGAATGACAATGTCGATTTTCCCCCTCATCGACGGTAAAGAAACAAAAATAGATTCGTTGGGTATTATCGTGACAAAACAACTTCAAACTCCTTTTTTTATCAAAACAAAAGAAAGAAAAATCCACCAAAAAACAGGCACACATAAAGTGTGTGGCATGATCGGCGCTTTGATAAATTTTCCGGTTGAGTAAAGTTTCGCCACTCAGTACAGCCAGACTAATTTGTGCCAATGTGTACATGGTACACACAACCATCAAACTCTCGCTGCTGTTCCAACTCCTACCAGTTGTTGTTGTTTATAATCACAAAATGACAAAACGTTTTTTTTCTTCTGTTTTCCATTTTAAATAGCAGAGCAAAAATTGGCTGAACAACAAGTGGTTCCACCTTAAACTCTGAAATGACCTAATAACACCACACGCAATCTCCCATGTCATGGCATTGTCATTTATGCATGAATTTACAAAATTGACCGAGCTGAGAATACATGCGATTCATTTGCGATTTTCGCGTATAGCAGGGGGCGTGACTTTCTGTGTAGACGAACATCGGACGCAAGTACTTTCGATTTTTATCCGCAACGCGTCGCACCCTTTCTTGCAAATATTATGAATAAGTTCGGAAGAGAATTTTACATTTTGCTTGCGATTCAATTACATTAATGATGAAGGCAAGAATGATTAGAATTCATTAATTATGTCCCGGAAGTAAGTCACTGAACGTTTTTTTTTCAGAATAATTTTTTAGTAATTTCCGTAATGATTAAGTATGTATTGAACAGCAAATTAGGGGATGATAAGTTGTTTCCGTTGTGGGAAGTCACTTTCATGATAAAGCACTGGCTTATTTATACCGCAATTATGTCTCAACTGTGTCGGCGAAAAGAGAACGTGGAGTGTCTTCGGAGCCGCAAAGCTTTTATGAAAACTTCTACTCCATTTACATTTTCAATTTAGTGCTTGGTGGGGTCGGAAAGTTTCTATCATCACCGGTAGCGAGTTGTCGAGTAGTTCAATGCTGATGAAACAGTCTCAAAATATTGTCTTCATCACAATCAAATATCAAACCTTTTCTAAGACAAAAAGGAAAAGAAAATTGTTCTGATTTATTTGGTAGAGGAAAATATGTTTGGCAACAATTTCAGTAGGGTGTCATTCACAAATTACGCTATGCATGGTGAAGGGGGTCTGCAAAAGCGTACGCTAGGATAAAACGAAACCAATCTTGATGGGACTTTTTTTCCTCGATTTGTAATCAACAAAGCCAGGCAAAATCGGTCGAGTCGATCCAGAGATATGATCGAATCAGTGCTAGTGGTCGAGTTGAGCGTTCTCGCATATTTTATCTTCAGTGCTGCTCGTACAAGTTCCTCGTAAGTTGATACATAAAGCTGATGAAAGGTATTGACTTCTGCTTTTTTCGATAAAACCTTCGGAAAATTTAAAGTGAGGTTGTGTTGGTTTCGTTGGTTCCTGTGAGTGACTAGAGTGAAAGTCTAGAAAAAGTGAAGTTGGTTGCGTGTTGTTTTCAAATGCAATAGTCGAAGAAAGTTACTCACCAAATGGAACCGACATCATCTGCCATTAGTGGCGCAATTGGTTTTAGTTAAACAATAAGTTCTGAAGTTGAATGTTTGTGTATCGAAACTATAAGCGTCACCCTTCCTTTCTGATAACACTTTTGTGTAAGTAAGGGACTTGCGTCACTCTATCCTCTTTCAAGAGGTTTTTGTCTGATATGAAATCATCATTCGCATCCATCACCTTTGCGTCCATTGAAGTTGCATAGTTCATATTGTTGGTAATTAGTTTTCCTCGACATTCGTGCATTATATTCGATGAGATTGTCGTAACAGTCGAAATAGACATGCTGCATGAGAAACGAATTCTCACAAAAGCATTTTTTTACGAAAGTGCGTTGAAAATGAAACAGTTCTTACCAAAGAACTATATTTTAAATAAATTTAGTTTCCTTTATAACTGATTTAACAACATGAAATTCGAGGAGAGTATGACGTCATACTCGACCGATTTGTATGGTGAACGAATGTGTGACGTCATCAATGCCTACTTTTAAATCGACATAGAAAAAAACTAAATTTTTTTAAAATATGCTTCTTTGGTAAGAATTGCTTTATTTTCGACGCACTTTTGTGGAAAAATGCTTTTGTGAGAATCTGTTTTTCATGCAGCATGTCTATTTCTATGATGCTAAAATGAGTTCAAATGGAAAATTGGTTCGACACATCTACTTTGTGCTCAAATCTCGAACAAATCAAAATGACTTCATTGTTTCGTAATGCTTCTGCTTCTTTCGTAGCCTCATATCCACTGCTGAGTGTAGGCCTCCCCTAGATCTTGTCATCTTGATCGATTCTTTGCCACTTAATGTTGCCAGTTCGTGGTTGCTGTTCGTCCATCGTTCTGGCGGTCTGTCTATGTTGTAGTTTCATAATTCCCTTGTTTAATTTACGATAATTACAAACTTTAAATGCCTCTAAGAAACAGGATCCGAACACAGCACAGTAAGAGACTGTCATTCAATGAAAGTGACGCTGGCTGGGTAATTGATTGAACGCAAAGAAATCCAATTTTTCTAACGGAGAATTACGCCAAATTTTCGCAGATAACCGGGAGAAAATGGGAAGCTACATTTCGATACAGGAAAGAAAGCTATTTTTGCAACACCGTGAGAGAATCCTAATTCAAAATAGAAATTACTCAGAACAATTGCAGGAGATGAAGATTAATCTCATCTCTTCCACGGTATTTCTCCGGGATCTTATTCCAGAAAAATGTTCAACGACAAGACGATAAAACATTGATATTGGCCATAAATGTTTTCTGTATTTAGCTAATTGCTGCCCAGCCAATCGAAATTAATTGAATAGCCCTACAAGAATAGTAAAAAGTGAACGCAAATTCCATGAAACTATTCGCCAGAGACAGTCCAAATATGTGTATGTGTAGTACATGCTACGAACTATAAATCAAATTATTCCCCTAGGAATACCGACTCTTATACACACACTTGCATAAATGTTTTCAGTTAACATCATTTTCATCTCATAAGATAAATCACTTTTCCGTTGTACAACGGACGACAGTTAAACCGAACTCAGTTTATCATACCCTCAAAATAATATTAAATTAGAGGAACACTGTTGTGTTGGGCATGGCTCCTTTTCGATGTGGAATTATTAAGTTAATGCAACATCATATTCTCGGTTCCTGTCAACACATTTAACAAGATTACTCCCTTTTTACCGCAGTGGAAGAAGTGGTATAAGAAGTGTATGTGCACGATGATATGGGTTCACCTGATGATGGTTTTAATATTATATCGAGAGATATTCCGAACAGCGTCCGTGTAATGAATGTTTAAAACCAAAAATGTGAAATGAAATTTATTGCCGGATATTAAGTGTGCAGCCTCAAACCGTGTTCGCAGACACACACTCTTCGGCTTTTCTATTATTTTAAATTAATAACAAAACTGCATAAACGAACGAGCCAACAAAAAGCCCGATCGTTTTTACCCAATCAACTTCGGATGCTTTAACCGACGGCAAAAAGCTTTACCGAAACCGAAAAATTTTCTTCTGCATGGCATACGTAAGTCGTTATATCCAATGCAAAATCTATAGAGATGACAACAGGTTATATGTTCATCTCGTTTTGAAAATTATGGAACAAATATTTCTTCTTTTCGGAAGCCAAGTAGTATTGAGTTCATCAAGCACCCGTACCTTTCATCTTCTTCCAATATGCAAAAATCGATATCATCGCCTTGGAAAATATATATTTTCACTCACCAGCAGCAACATCTTCTCCAAGACTACATGAATCTTTCAACCTTACACCGAACCGGTGGAATGGTTATACATATGAAATATGTTTTAATAAAATAAAACGAGATGGTGTTAACGTCTTTAAACATTAAAATAATTAGTATCATGTGAGTGTATCCCTTTCTGGCACATCCACACACACACACACACACACACGTCGTCGTCGTCGTCGTGTGTAAGACGTTTTCCATATGATCTTAAATATACCCACACATATCCTTTATGTATCCAATCCATGTGGTAATTTAAAGGATATATATTTAAGAGCATCCTTCTCTTGCACTTATCTATTTTGGTTGCGGATATCGTTCTCCGTTCATGCAGCATTGGCTTGTTTCACTCCCACTAAAAACCCAATGTGCGGTCTCGTAAGGAAACCTTAGTGCGATAAAGGGTTAGCCACTGGTACGGTGAACCCCAGTAGTGGGGCAAAGCGACTGCCATTGGTGCGCCGCAAAAAGCTTCACTCCGTATACCGCTATGTACATCGTCGTCGTCGTCGTCGTCGTTTGTGTGTACGTACATCGACTACTTTAAGCTGGTAAATGTTAGGATTCTCGATTTTCTTCCACATTTTCTCATTTTCCACAATTTTCTTAGAGCAGCAATGAGCGTGTATTGGTGTCATCATTATTGTATATAAAATACGTTACAGCAAAAGCGAAATGAATGACGAAACATGTATAAAATACAACCAGCAGCCAACGATGCTTTCAATTATTTTTCTTTTTTCTCGTAAAATCTACTTTTTTTTTCTGTTCCCTTCTTCTTTAACCCGTTTTTGTCATTACCAGGTCTGGTTGTATAATGTGGAAGTATAGAATACGACGCATAGCATAAGCATACAGAGACATTGAATGTATAAAAGCTTTTCTTAGTTCGCTTTCGTTAAATCGCTCTTTATGTCTGGAACTTTGTGTGTTCATGAAGATGTATACATCAGAGTTATACGGTATAGTGAGATACTGTGCCAAGTATACATAATTCCTTGGGAAAATTCGAAAATTTTCGAAAATTGAAAAGCAGAGTTTCTTCACTCGTACTAAATTTGCTACGCTCATCAATTAAAAAAAAAAAAAAAACATTTCCATTTTTTGCAGGCTTTCATCATTTCGGTCTTCCTAGTCATTTAGCGACACATGATTGGAGAAATCTCGCAAATCGTCCAGGTTTTCCACCAGCACCATTTTTCAACCATCAACCGTCCCACTTTCCACCACATATGCTGTCCCGTATCGAACGAACGAATATGGGCATTTCGAGTGGTGAGTGTGCATTTTTCTTTTGAAAAGTAGAAAAGAAAATTCTTTCTCAAGGGGTCGTTCATGGATGACGTCACGCTCAAAATTTTTGATCTCCCCGCCCAAGAGATATGAATAAAATTGACAAAAAGAAAGCTCAACAAAGAACAGAAATACCGTGAAAATGATCAAAAGTCGGCCGTTTCCATCTGTCAAAGTGACGTTTAAGACGTCAAACGATTTTTTTTAATTAATGCAATAAATTTGCATTTCAACTGAATCCCGTTTTCGAGCATAGTTTCTGCAAAATCATTGCAAAATGTTGACAGAAAATGTATGACGCAAATGTCGAATATTTTGCAGTCTCCGTGTAAACCTGATAGCTTACTTTTTGACATTTGACTCATACGTTTTCTGTCAACATTTTGCATAGTTAAATTTTGCAAGCATTTTGCATGAACTGTGTAGTCATCTTCACAAAAGAGTTGAGAAAACAAAACAAAATTTGTGATAATTTGAAAACAAAAAATTCGTTTGACATTTTAAACGTCACTTTGACAGATGGAAAAGACCGACTTTATAACAGCCTGAAGATGACTATACTTGATTAAAATAAACCCACCCCAATGTGTAACGTCATTTGTGCACGTACCCCCGAACAAGAGAAACGTTTTTCTTAGTTAGCCTCTGTGTGTGCCGATATTTATAAACGGAAAATTGAAAAAAAATCCTCTTTTCTTATATGATTTCCAGGCACATCACCGATAACCCAGCTAAATCAAAATTCAATCTGCAATCCACACAGTACAACCAGTCCAAAAACATCGCCCAACATTTCCTTAACAAATTCATCACAAATGACACCCACCCTAACCGATGAAAATGACAACAACAATAACGTTGACGAAGGATTCGAAAACGACAACATATCAGTAACTGGATCTCCCCCGTTAGCAAATTCAACAGAAGATGAAGATAAACGTAGTCCGACACCCCCAACCGGTGCGTTCACATCGCTTATACAGAAAAATGCTTCGTCATTTAAGAAAAGTGATTTCTTATCGGGCTTTGCATCGCACATACATCAACCTAATCAGCACGTTTTTAATCATGCCCTGGCAGCACAATTATTTTTACAGTCGCCATTAATGCCTCAACCTAGTCAATGGTTATACACACAGTTGTATGGAAATTACAATGATATGCCTTGGTTTCGGAATACATTTCAGAATGGCACCAATTTTCGACCAACGACCATTAATAATGAAGAAAAATGTGATGTTGACAGTGTTACACTGGGCAGTCGTTCCATAACGCTGATAACGCATAATGATGAAACGGAAAATAATCGACTATCGCCACCGGTCAGTTCAACTCGCAGATCGCTGAGTCCAACAGACGAAGACGAAGAGGTGGATGTTACTTGTCGGAAGGGAGATAGTATCGGTCCGATTCGATGCAGAACACCATCGAAGCATGTCGACGTCTGGAGGCCGTATTAGATTTTCACATTATATTTAACCAATCCAGCGGCTTCATTTTGATGGAATTCGACAACCGAATTGACGTATTTTACATCGCGTATTGAAAAATGGAACATTTGAAGCGCCACGTACAGATTGATTGCTTACAAATGTGAGAATGCCCTATGTCAATTCCGGCACATGAATTTTTAGATTCATTTTTTGTGCTTGTCGTCGTCTGCAAAGGTTTGAGTCAATGACAAGAAGGTATACAACCAAATGTATGGGATAATAACCATGCACTTGATCCACTGAGAAGTAACCTTTGGTTTAACATATCGAATTTAAGAAATACAAAAACAAAAAAAAATATTTTCCTAAAATAGTTCAACCACAACTCGAAGCAGAGGTGTCTGTTTAACTCAGTCAATTTCGATTTAGATTCGTTAGATTGGTTGGACTTCATCAATTATAATATTGGGTGTAGCACAGTCATTTCCCCCATAACGAATACATAATGTGATCCCATTTGAATTTTTTTTCAAGTTTTTTTTATAAATTCAAACATTGAAATTAGTATAGTCTTTCGAAAGGCGATCCTTTGTTTCTATCCCGGCCATCACGTAAATATTATACATTGGTAGGCTGAAGTAGCAATCTTTCTCTTTCATAGCGGGCACTCTTATGAGTCGAAACAGTAGCACAAGCTGAGATCTTGAGACATAAACTCCGACGGAGTTAGTTTGTCATTGTCATGACGATCAGATATGACTCAACGATAAGAGTCGAGTTGGAGAACTTATTTGAAAAGCCAACATTTCGGAATATCGTTCCTATCGTCAGTCAGTGAGTCAAATCATTCAACTTAATATGATGAACCGAGATATTTTGACTTTATATTATGCACAATCTTCGGTAAAACTGGATCTAGCGAATTATACTGGAATGATGATGCGTGCCATCTAACATCGTTGCTCCAATAAGCCTTGGCCAATAAGCCATCTCGAGATTTTCAAATTTGACGGCTGAAAAACGTACATCATGGAAGCTAGGATCCTTCCCGAAATGTCAGTTCCCACTGGATACTGTCTCCCAGTATCCTCGTCTTATTTTTTTTAGACTTTGGGCACTTGGGCCCATGTCCGATGTATGTCCGATTCTTCTGCTAGATTACAGGAAAATATCGGAGTACATCCGAGAGCCCCAACTTATTTAGGCGTCTATTCAGCCCCCAATGTCTTGTTATCGATCCTGCCACCCTCCTGATGCGACTTCGGTCCTTTCCGAGCAAATATTTGGAGAGTGAATGCCTCCGCGTGTTTACACTTTACACAACTATTTAGAAAGAGCTTTTTCATAGAATCACTGGCTCAGGGGTATCAGCAAGTATGGTTTTGGCCCATGTTTTCGTACAAGTATGAAAAGTCGTCGTATACCATGACCACTACAGTAAAATACGTTTCGACATATTCAGCGACTACACTCCAATTCATTCACATGCATTACCAATGATACGACATCTACACTCATGTGAATGTAACTACAACGTGTGTTATTTTATTTATTTCCGGATATAAATTCATTTGAAAAGTTAACAAAAAAAAAGTCTGCGTAGCTCCAGCATGATTTAATCAATTCAAAGGAGCTACGTGTGTCCCATGTGGAATGAAGAATATCAATTGATATTGGATTGTAGTTGTTTAATATGGTGGAACTAAAGTTTCCCCGACTGTAATAAAGATGGACAAAGTTCAGACGTAGATCAACTGGTTGAAGAGTGACCGATGAATACATGTCTGCAAGCAAATTCCTACCATTTGCAGTCACATCACCATTTCGTACTTTCCTGTGTTTGTAAACCCAACTATGATGCAGAAGGTCCGCTCCACATCAAAACAACAAAGTGTAAGGGCAGCCATTCCATAGCAATTAATTATATTCCTATAAATAAATCGTGAATATCTGCTCCGTTACATGACAAAGATTGGCCGATTAGCGGCTCTTCGAACACTACGCTTAGTTGATTGACTTGTCTAAAAAATTTCTTAAAACGAAAATATCCCTTTAGTCATTTTCATTCCTTTGATTAAGAGTGCAAGCTGTGCCTAAGGTTTATTTTAGCATTTTCTCAGCTTGGTAACCCAGCACGAATTTTGTGAATATCTTTTTTCCATTTGTTTTCCACATCATTCAAAGTATTGACAGCTACTGAAAGGGGTGTTCATTGGAACAAAAAAAATATCCAAAGCAGAAAAACGACTGTGGAGACCTCTATCGTCGAAGCCGCATTCCATCTCTCGTTGTTCTGATTAAACTTCAGAATGGGTCGTTTTATGCCGACGGTCTCATCACGTCAAGATAGACATTGATTTCCATTATTACGTTATTTGATGTGCATAAATCAATTTTTTTTTTGTATAAAAACGATGATTAAAGAAACAAGCAAACTTCTAGTCTATTTCGGTGATTTAGCAAAATTCGTATGTTTTTAAGAGTATAAAATACGAGCAGGGGAAACGAACTGTTGACAAAAATGACTTATGTTTCTATGGTAATCAGTGCTATCACATAAAGGTTATAGTGAGCACGGAGAGGGTTTGTTAGCGCAGCCCATCTATGCCTTTAAACGTTGACCTTGACAAACTTACATACAAAATAACAAAGCCCATCGAAATCTACAGTGACTAACTTTCAAAAACCAGCCACCGCAACGAATTTTTGTAGGAAAGCCAATAAACAAATCAGTGACAACTCTGGCATTTTAAACTCTGTGAATGAGAAAATTGTCAAAAAGTTAAAGATTCTAGTAGAGGTTGGTTTTTAAATATATTAGTCACTGTAATTCTTGCATGACGATCGATGCGTCGAGGCTTGGTACCAGGATTTTTAAGGTTGAGGTTTAGGTTGATTAAAGAACAAAAATTGTATCAAGGCTGAGGCACTAGGTATACAGCACCCTAGCCACGACTATTATACACCGCGAGTGTTCGATGACACTGATTACTATAGAAATGTCAATTTTTGTTAATTTTTTGTTCAAAATAAGAGAACTTTTTTTGTGTGCTGCATAATTCTCAACTGAAAACTATTGTAAACTATAAATCTATTTAAATGTAAATAACTACTCGGTAGATGTATTAATTCAACAAACCAAAAACAACAACAACAAAATTAAGAGAAAAAGTAAAACTAAAAATCGAAAAAGTTTTTACATAAAAATCTATCAAAGTTAAAAAATTAAATTAAAAAAAAGAAATGAAATTTTGAAGAAAACAAGTAGCATCGACACGACGACATTTTGATTTGATATTCAAAATATTGTTATCGGTTATACATTTACCTACCACCTATTACATTTATTAAGAGGTCATGTGTCTATAGTATTTACAACAATGAAAATATAAACAAAAAACAAAAAAAATTAAATTTAATAATTTAAATGTACGTAGGTATTGTAAAGATGAATATAAGAAAACTATTTGTGAAAATTAAATTGGAATTTCAATTTTGCGATCAGGACAAAGCAAGTTTTCCTTTCGACCACATTTAAATAGAGGGTTGGCATTTGGACAAATTTAACGCACATCATTCCCTTGAAATCTTCATTAGTTTGCAATGTGTTGTGTGTTTTCACTCACACAAACCGAACATGGTCCTTGTCTTTACGAAAGAAATGTAATGAATAAGAATCCGAATACTTCTTATGTTCATGCTTTTTAGGTTGTAGTTTGGAATGACCACTCGGAACCACTCGACGTAATTTCGAAACAAACATTCTATTGATCCTTTGTTTCCTCTCCCACTCATAATATACATAATGGTGGACTTCCTTTAGTTGCTAGAAACCTTTCCAATGTGTCAGGTACTGCAGTGGCAGCTTCTGAAGGAAGCCACCTCACAATGCACGTCTCTTCTTCAAGATTGCAGGAACATCCCGAATTATCCGAGAGCCTAAACTAGTTCAGGTGCACATTCAGCCTACAATGTCCGGTAAAATCGCCCCTACCACCCTCCGTATGCGACTTCGGTCCATCCTGAGCCAAGCATTTCGTGTGAACGCTGCCTTCATACGCTTCCCCGCGTTCTGCGCGTTTACGCTTTACTCATTGGTTTAGGGCTTTCGCGCATAATGATTGGGGTGTCAGCAGTTATGGTCCTGGCCCCTATAAGCGAGCCATCGAGCCTGCCCTAGCAAGCTTATCTGCTTCTTCCTTACCCTCCACACCAGGGTGTCCTGGTACTAAACGAATCTTATCTGAATTCTCAGATAATTCTTACATTTTTTACCAGATAATTAAGGTGGGCGATATAAGTAGCCTAATCAGCCCTATGTTGTCAACACATATTAGGACGAATTCACCTCGTGTTCCTGTAGGAAATCCTTCTTGGGATCCTATGAGAGATACGAAAAGTTCCACCTCTGCTGTGATACACTAGCGATCTCCTGTAATTGAGTTATGTTGGGTCAGCCAGTGATATGGGAGTTATTGTACACATAATAATTTTCCTAGTTATCACGATGACTGAAGTATTTATTTTCCGATTTTCAAAGTCTTTGCTTTAATCGACGAAGAATGAAGGCCAAAGGGTGGATAAGAAGATGGATAATGTTTGAGTATTCGTGGATATACTCCAAGTTTTTCTTTATCGAATTGTAATGATATTCATTCGAACGTCGAAGTCGAAGCATACAGCCGCTAATAGGTAGGTAGTGGTTCAAAGAGGCCTTCGGGGAAAACCATATCTTCTCCGCTAGACAACAACATCGGTTTTCTTCGAGGATCTGTGTTTTCAGCAATCCTATTCTTACTACTCATCAACGATATGAAGTCCGTTTTCCGAAAGTGCAAATTAATTCTGTTTGCTGACGATAAAGCGATTTATATTGTTGGGTAGGACCGGAAGGACATTTATGAACTAGTGGAAGTGAGAAATGGCGAATTAAATGAATTTGACAAATGGTTGAAGTGTAATAAAGTTCAACGCGACGAAGATCAAGTATATGATACTGGGCCAGAGACACATTGAAATGGTGAATGCGATAGACATAGTTGACGCTAGCATTGAACGTGTGAGTGAGATTAAATATCTAGGCTGTGTAATCGACGAACAACTGAATTTTTATGCGAACTGTGATTATGTCTACAAGAAATTGGCAAAAAAGTGAAATTTTTCGGTAAAATCGCTAAGTGTCTTGATAAAGGGACGAAACTTTTAGTGTTTAACACGATCGCCGCATTTCAAATACTGTTCGACGGTCCTGTTTTTGTCTGACAAATCGCACGTGACCCGCATGCATGAGGATAATGTTGAACCAAAGGCGAAGAACACACATCAAAGAATTATTGGACGAGCTAAATTTCCTTTCGAAACAACAAATGACTGCTCGGGACGTGCTGGTATTCATCCACAAAGTACAGAAAGGTATACTCCCACGGTACTTAGAAAAGTGTTTTCAGTCGAATGAAAGAAGATCATGCGTGCTCCGAAACAACGGAAACCTACGACTGACCTTGTTCAGGAAGAGCTCGACGCAAAAGAGTCTGATGTTTAACGGTGTGAAGATTTACATTGAGGTGCCGATTGGAGTTAGAAGTTTAGAAGGGATGGAAGTTTGAATCAGTTCAAAGATTATTGTGACGAGTTTGTTAAAACAAAGTATTTTTATGAGTAATGTTGATTGTGATAGTAGAGTGAGTTGAGTAGTTTCTTATAACTAATAAAGAAGTCAAAACCTAGACCTAAACCTGTAATAAACAAATTATTCTAAAAAATATGACCCAAAAATTTTGGTTTTTACATTTTCCAATGTATTTTGGTTGAGTTGACTAAAAATAAGTACGTCTAGATGCACGTTATTAGTACAACTTTTAAAGTTGTTGAACTGGCACAATTTACGAAATCAAATTGAAGCAATGCTGACCCGTGCATTTTGTTATCACTAAATATTATTATTAATAGCATTAGAATGTTGCATAGTAGTTCTTCTATGTAAGAGCTACTTCCACGTCTATAAAAAGCGTAATGTTCGTCTTCATCGAAGCATTACATTCATTACGTTTGATCGTTTCGGTTCGATTTTTGTGTGAAATAATTTTCTTAGTCAAAATGAGTTCAAAATTTTTTGGTTTTGCTTTATTGATGGCTCTGTGTTTCATTATTTCTCTGAATTGTGTTGTTGCGTTAGGCGGAGCAGGTAAGCTATCGTGACAAAGTTTCTTCTTTGTGTGAATGTAAAACCGCATGATGAGAAATTGAGATTGAGAATAGGAAATAGAATTTTAGTTTTGCGTGCCTAAACTAGGCTAAGTCGGTCAACGCTCTTAATACGCTGTTTTGCTTCCGTTTACATGACAATATTATCGTGAAGAACAAAAGAATTGTCAACTAAACGGAGGAGAAATTCAATTCAATTAATAAAGGTACTAGCGACATAGGAAATTCACCCGAAACTTCTATTCTGTGAAGTTTGCGATTCGCTCAGCATTTGCATACCTTCAATGTTTGTTGGCATGGTCTTTTGTTTTACAAGGTTCTGCTCGGTAGATTTCCATTTTTTCAGAAGCACAGTACCTACGTAACTACAGGCGTTAAATCATACGATATGTGTGTCTTCTGTTAAATCAGTTTATCTTTCTTTCGACTCTATGTGTAGATTTTACTGTTTTAGTACGTTTTC